>JABFPJ010002495.1:0-19359 GCA_022817425.1 Gryon sp. ZL-2020
TGTACCAGTGCAATAATTATTTAATTATTCAAAATCGGATATTAATAATATATTATATAAGATATAATGATAAATATATGATTGTAATCGTATGAAAGATAATTTGCATAATATATAATACACAAAACTATTTTATTCTTCATCTTAAAAAGTCCTTGATTTTTACTGGAAATGTACTGGAATTTTTTTTCTGTAAATGAGTAGACACCTTGATAAATAAAAATTATGAATGAATTAATAACAATTGTTCGTTTATTCTACAGCAACGACATAGCAGCGACTCGCAAGTGAACAATCGAAAATCGCAGACCTTAAGGGGGACGAGCTTACGCGAGGAAAAATGGTCTCAGGTACAAGTCGGCGATGTGATACGAATGGAGAATGATCAGTTCGTAGCGGCCGACGTCCTTTTGTTATCAACGAGCGAACCTAATGGCCTCTGTTATATCGAGACAGCAGAATTAGATGGGTACGATTAATCACTATCCGACCAAAATTCTTCATCATTCATGTTTTATTAACATTTCAGTTTATCAGATTATTTTTAAATATTTATTATGATAAAGAAAATGATTCATTGTAAAAGATGTTTTGGATAAGAATTTTATAAAACGATTATTATTAGTACAATAAAATATTAATTATTTTTGCAAGGTTTAATGTTTTACAATAGTTTCGAATTAATTTTGAATAGAATGAACTTTGATGTCAATTTTTTGCATCAATTTGTTGCATTTTAATCTGATTTCGGAATTTTAATTACAGTGAGACAAATTTGAAGTGCCGACAGTGTTTAATAGAAACAGCAGAGATGATGGATAATCACGAACTGATTGGCCAGTTCGACGGGGAAATCGTTTGTGAGACGCCCAATAATTTGTTGAACAAATTCGATGGCACGCTCACGTGGAAAGGCAGAAAGTAAAGCTTTTCATTATAAACAGTATTTTTATTGACAAAAATTAAAAAACTTTTTTGATATTTTTTTTTTATTTTAAAAATAGAGATAACTTTTGAATTAATTAATGGAATATAGAGTTGAATAATCATATAGACAAATAAAGACATATTTAATTAAAATTGCATTTCGATTTAGTTTCATTTACTTGCAATTATTTTCGGTAAATTTGATTTCGAGTCTGTAGAAATGTATTTAATTATAATATTAATATCAGTTATTATGAAGTATTTATTATGTGAAAGCAATATCTTAATTAATTGTTGCATGGAAAGTAAAACATCAACAACGTGAATGTTTAAAAATAGATTAACATTAAATTGATATTTTTAAATTCAATAAAAAAATGAATTTATAATTGATTTTTCTGGTATAAGAGGTGGAACTAGAAAATTGAAATTTCTTGTTATAAATCACGATTTTACAAACAATGTCAATTTTTTCAAACAAGGACACTTGGGAAACGATTAATTTAGAACACAAACAATAAAAACAAGCTAATCAATACTCGGATGAGTGAATGACAATGAAAATGAAAAAATTTTTAATATCGCTGATGAAAAATCTATTTTATGTTTACAATAATAATACGTAAAAATCAACAAATTCTTTTCAGCATAAATTAATAATAAAATTAAACAGTTTGTTAAAATAAAGAAATAAATAAAACAATTAATTTTTGTGTTGTTTAAGGTATGTGCTGGATAACGACAAAATCATCCTACGTGGCTGTGTGCTGCGCAACACGCAATGGTGCTATGGCGTGGTGATCTTTGCAGGCAAAGACACCAAGCTGATGCAAAACTCAGGGAAGACCAAGTTCAAGCGTACGTCAATCGACCGACTGTTAAATCTGTTGATCATCGGGATCGTCTTTTTCTTGCTCTCGATGTGCTTGTTTTGCATGATCGGCTGTGGCATTTGGGAGAGTTTGGTGGGACGATACTTCCAGGTACTTAAATTTACAATTTCATACCAAATAATCATAATTACAACACAAAGTGAATCAATTTTATTCATTTGAAGTAAATTTTGTTAGATAATTGATTACATTGTACTTTTATACACCCAGAAAAATACTAAAATGTTGAATACAAATTTCAGGTATATTTGCCATGGGATTCATTGGTACCAAGTGAACCTTTAGGTGGCGCTACTGTGATCGCGTTACTCGTCTTCTTTTCGTATGCGATCGTGCTGAACACCGTGGTGCCGATTAGCTTATACGTGAGTGTGGAGGTGATCCGTTTTGTGCAATCGTTTCTTATTAATTGGGACGAAGAGATGTATCACGCGCCAACGAATACCCATGCCAAGGCTCGTACCACCACACTCAACGAGGAACTTGGCCAGATACAATACATCTTTTCCGATAAGACCGGCACACTCACGCAAAACATCATGACCTTCAACAAGTGTTCAGTCGCGGGCAAATGTTATGGTGATATTATTGACGAAACCACCGGCGAGATCCTTGATGTTGCTGATGTGAGTTAAGACTTTTTCAACATACTGCGGGGACTATTGGTTTTATTTGCTTTTTGTTTTCTTTCATCTTTTCTTTTCGTTTAAAATCTTCTTATTGACTTGGGTAAAGAGCAAAGCATAATTGATAATGACACAATAATTATGTTCTAGATTTTATTGATATCTAATATTTAATATTTAATAAAATGAGATTGAGATTATAATGAAATATACTTGAATTAAATACTTTGACACTTAAATCTATAATTTAAACTCGAATTTAGCTTAAATTTTTAAGTATGCTTTCAGACTTATTGAATTCAATTATTTGTATTTTTGATAAGAAATTATAACAATCATTAATCAAATAAAAAAACTGCACATCTGTATCAACAGTTGTTAGTTCGATATACCTTTTTAATGAAATAACTGATGAAGTGGGTTAACGGCCATTTAAAACGATGTCTTAATTTATTATTACACTTAACTGCATAAAATTGCGGATAATATTAAATTCTAAATAATCATCTTTCTTCGATAAAATCCAGAATATAAATTGCATGATAAGAAGAATTTAGTTTGTTCACTAGTTTCTGTTGAAACTCAGACGTAAAAATGTGTCGATGTTGCTGGTTTTTGTGCAAAATTAGAGATAGCAGTATTTGTTTGGTGTTACGCTTGAATTTCATCGTAATGAAAAATGCTTAGTATCTTTACATCTGTTTAACATGTATTTTTTATAATTTTATTTAATACTATCGTATTTTCTTAATTTACACATACTTTTTGTAATAATTTAAAAATAGTGTTGATAAACTTAGTTTTTTTTAATTTAACTTTTTTGTAATTTGTCAGTTCTATTTCATTTCTTTTGCACAATGTTCAATTAATGATCTACGCAATTAAAAGTAACAATAACGATTACAATACCAATATCAATATGCACTTTGATTTTAGCAATTTCAATTAGCTACTGTACAATTTAGTTTGCTGAATGGTTGTAATTCAATTGAACAGAATGTTGATTGTTTTATTATTATCATCGGATAAGGCAAATGTCACTACTTATATTTGAACATCAATACTTTCTCTATAAAGTCGTCCAATTATTTGAATTGTCTGAATGAAATACGGTTTAATTAAAAACACACATTTTTAATTAACGTAATTGTACAAGAATAATGACGCAGAAAACGTAAACCGCAATCTTAATAGATTTGAAATGTAATTGATTAAAGTGACATTGCTGATAATATTCCGGTCACGTTATCGCTTATGTTTCTTTGGAGCACTTTATTTAGCATGAGTATGCTGCATGTAGAGAATGGTGGTCGCGCAGACGCCGACAATGCGGTGGAAAAACGGACAGGAAAAGGTTCAAACGGTGAACACCCCTGTGGGTGGTGTGAGTGCGAGCCTGTTGCAGCAAGCCGATCAAATATCCAGTACGACCCCGGAACCAAGTCGCAATGGCCGGCACAAAACTGAGATGCCACACGCAGTACGCATGCTTTTGTCTAGTGTCCATGTCCATTTTTATCCTTTTTTTTTTCTTTTTCTGTTTGTTTAGTCGCCGCAAAAACACACCTCACATATGAATTATTATTATTTTTCTTTGAATGTACTTTTAGATAATGTAGTTTAGTTTTATTGATAATTTATTTAAAAAATGCGTAATGTTTAAATAACTTTAAAAAATGTTAATTTCATGATAAATAATTTCAGATTGATGGTCTATGAATGATTAACAATTGTTGATGATTTATGATCTATGATTTTTGATCATAACTTATTATTCATGATCTATGATCCATGATCTTTGATTCATGATCTATAATCCTTAATTTATTATTTATGATTTAGATTTGTAATTCATAATCTATTACCTAATATCTATGATACATAATTAATTCTATGTGATCTACATATGTGATCTATCAATGATCAACAAAATATTATATTTTAAAAAAGGTATAAATAATTGAAGAAAATGTCTAATAATTATTATGTAATTTCAGTCAGTGCCACCGTTGGATTTTTCGTTCAACAAGGATTACGAGCCGGACTTTAAGTTTTACGATGGCGCGCTGCTAGAGGCAGTACGTCGCAACAACCAGGATGTGCATCTATTTTTTCGACTGCTCGCGCTCTGTCACACGGTGATGCCCGAGGAGAAGCACGGCAAACTGGAATACCAGGCGCAGTCGCCGGACGAGGCGGCGCTGGTATCGGCCGCGCGTAACTTTGGCTTTGTGTTTCGTGAGCGCTCGCCCAACAGCATCACCATCGATGTCATGGGCAAGCGTGAAGTTTATGAGCTTCTTTGTATTCTCGACTTTAACAACGTGAGAAAAAGGATGTCTGTTATACTCAGGCGGGAAGGACAATTAAGGTTCATTATTTTATTTCGACAATATTCATTACCCATGATCTATAATTCATGATCTATAATGTTATGATGTATTTATTACAATCTTTGAATTGTGATCTATAAGATATGGTCTATGATTCATAATTTATAATCTATAATTTATCATTCATGATACATCATTCAGAATCATGGGTTATATTATGATACATAATTCATAATTATTGTTTCATGATCTTTGATTGATAATCTCATAGTCCATAATCTATGATTAATGATCTATCATCCATGATCTATGATTCATCAACATGATTAATTAATTTATATTAAGTTATTATAATATTTACACTGTGTAATATAATTTCACAGGTTATATTGTAAAGGCGCCGATAATGTTATTTACGAAAGACTTAAGAAGGGCAGTGAAGATATGATGCAAAAAACGCAGGAACATCTGAATAAGTTTGCAGGCGAAGGTCTGAGAACATTATGTTTGTCAGTGAGGGACCTAGATGAGAGCTTTTTTAACGATTGGAAACAGCGTCATCAAGCCGCGGCATTGAGCCAAGAGAATCGTGATGATAAGTTGGACGCCATCTACGAGGAGATCGAAAAGGACATGACCTTATTGGGCACGACCGCGATCGAAGACAAACTTCAGGATGGCGTTCCACAAACCATTGCGAATCTCGGATTAGCTGGAATCAAAATTTGGGTTTTGACTGGGGACAAGCAAGGTTTTCATTAATATATTTTATTTTAAAAATTGAAAATGCAAATGAGAATGGATTAAGAAGTTTATATGTTGTTTTATTTTACATTTGCAGAGACGGCGATAAATATCGGTTACTCGTGTCAATTGTTAACGGATGACTTAACGGACGTGTTCATAGTCGACGCAACGACATACGACGGCGTGGAGACACAACTGACACGGTATCTCGAAACAATAAAGATGGCTTCCAACAATCAGAACAAACCGACTCTGTCGATCGTCACATTCAGGTGGGACAAGGAAAGGTCAGGCAAACGAAAGAGACGGAGTACCAAAGTCATTTGTTCCATATATTATATCTTTGAAATGATCCTACAGATACTTTTTTTCTCTTTTTTTAATATATTTTCCATTTTTTTCTGTTTGAAAATATTGAAAGAATTGAAGCATTTGGATTTTGCCTTATTTATAAATATATAATATGAATATGATCGCGTTTTTATCGGATTTGTACGAATTGATTTTTATGTTTAATGTGGCACCAAAGCTCTTTGTGTCATCGCTTATTTTGTACAGTTGTCGTTATAAAAAATTCTTTCCTTGTTTGTACATGCATTCCAATTTTCGATTTAATGTTGACTTTTTCATTTTGTTTCAGTTTTCATACTTTCATTTTTATATTAAATCAAATTTAACAATTACTTTTCACCTTTTCCAGATTTGGATTTTTTTCTACTTTCAAGTTTGTTTGGATTTATAATTTTGCTTAAATTTTAACATTAAATAAATATAATTATAAAAAACATGCATAAAATTAAACATATTCAACTTAAAGGATATATTCTTTTACGAATCTATTAATATTTTGCATAAGCCACATTTTAAAATGTTATTTATTTAAAAAAAATTGTATATGCACATTGATTATCCCACATTTGAAACTTTGCATGTATTATTTTGTATTTAGTGAGACTTATTAATAATTATAATTGATATAGTATGTAATATTTTCAATGAAATACAAATTATTTTGTAAATTTATTTTATGAATGATAAAAAAGAAATTAATTTATGTTGTTAAAACAGTGACAATATTTTTATTTATTGAATTAAATTTTCTGTACTTTAAACTTTTATCATAAAAAAGTAAATTTCTCTTATTGAAGTTAAAAATTGCTGCTAAAAGTTCAAACTTTTTGCATTCGTTTTAAACTTTGATAGAAAAGTTTACAAAAGTCACATTCAATTAAATTTTCTTTAAGAATTACACACCACTAAATCGAAAATTGATAAGGTAGAGTAGTTCAGTTTGTAGTGCCTTTTTTAAACGATAGAGTTTAGTAGCTTTGAGATGTTATTACCTGAAATATTTATATTCATTCAATTCCAGCCCCGGGACAATATATATTGTTTTTCTAATACAGTGCTTGATACTCACTCCTTCTCTTTCTGTCTGCTTTATTATTAATCTCAATAAGTTTTCAATCGTTTGGTACTGTCGACGAAATTGTGCAAAAATAAAGCAAAACATCGTCAAAAAAGCAACACTTGCGTACTAACTTTTTTACAGTAATAACTCAATTAAGGTAATCGCTTTCGTTTGTTTTTTGAATTGCTTACAGTTTCGTACGGCGGGTTCTATTTTTCATCATGCTTGTTAGTAAATTTTTTTAGTAAAATGAGATATCAAATAGCAAAAGGCTTGACGCATTTACCCAAAAAAGAAAAAAAAATTAAATATCTCATTTTATTTGTGAAATGAAATGTTTAAATTGTTAATAGTTCTTTGAAATGAAATAATGAAAATGTTTTAAATGTTAAATTTTACTTTGAAATTCCATTTTTGTATATGTTTCAAACAATTCTGCATGTCAATGAAATTATTGATAATGCAATTCTGGTTGTAAACTTAATTTTAATCGCTAATCAATTTGTTTTCTTAATGTATGATTATTTACGACAGTGATGCGGATTATAATCCCAGTAGAGATGAAAATGACGACCATGATATGGATCAAAATCAGGGTTTTGCGGTGGTTATAAACGGACATTCTTTAGTACACGCACTCCATCCACAATTAGAACAACTTTTTTTAGACGTGTCAAGTCAGTGTAAGTATTTTATTTATCCTTTGTTACTATCTATAATTCATGATCTATGATTAATGATTTATATTTCATGATCTTTTGTCCATAATCTATTATTAAAAATTTGAGATTCTTGTTCTATGATCTATAATGTATAATTCATGATCCATAATCAATTATCATCAATGTTGATTCTTTTCCAGGCAAATCAGTAATATGTTGTCGCGTAACGCCATTACAAAAGGCAATGGTAGTCGAATTAATCAAGAAAAGTAAGTCTGCCGTAACGCTGGCTATTGGCGATGGCGCGAACGACGTATCGATGATCAAAACGGCACACATAGGTGTCGGCATTAGCGGACAAGAGGGACTACAAGCCGTGCTGGCATCGGACTACTCAATCGGCCAGTTTCGGTTTCTCGAAAGACTGTTACTCGTCCACGGCAGATGGTCTTACTATCGCATGTCCAAATTCCTTCGATACTTTTTTTACAAGAACTTTGCCTTCACGCTTTGCCACATTTGGTTTGCCTTTTTTTGTGGATTTAGCGCACAGGTAAATTAATTACTGAACAAATTAAATACTTGTTGTGTTTTTAATTATCAAAATTTAAAAACAATTAATTAAAGAAAAGCAAATGATGAGAATAAGGCGAATATGAATTCGATATTCTCGCGTTTGAGTTACTTTACTCCGCGATTGAGTTACGCTTAGTGATATGCCAATTATTCTGATGTTTTCGATATTAAACTTTTTTTACTTACATTTTAAGTTGTCTTAATTAACATTGATAATAGTTTTATTTTTGCTTATTTATTTAATTATTATATATAAACTTATTATATATATAAATATTTAATATTTTAATGACATAATCTTTTGCAGACTGTTTTTGACCCAATGTACATTTCTGTCTACAATCTGTTTTACACGTCACTGCCTGTCTTGGCCGTTGGTGTCTTCGACCAAGACGTCAACGACAAGAACAGCCTGATGTATCCGAAACTCTACACGCCGGGGCATCAAAATCTATTATTTAACAAAAAAGAATTTTGTTGGAGCGCGCTTCACGGATTCTTTGCAAGCTGTGTGTTATTTTTGGTGCCGTATGGTTAGTGTTTATGATGTAAATCAATCAATGATAATAATTAATCAATGATCTATGATCCAGATTTAATGATCTATAATTTTCATTGCAGGAACGTACAAAGATGGTGTATCGCCGAAGGGTTACGTCCTGTCGGATCACATGCTATTAGGCAGTGTCGTGGCCACTATCTTAGTTATAGTAGTAACAGTTCAAATAGCCCTAGACACCTCGTATTGGACGATCGTGAACCATATCATGGTGTGGGGCTCTCTTATTTGGTATTTTATTTTAGATTATTTCTACAATTTTGTCATTGGCGGCAGTTACGCAGGAAGCCTTACAATGGTACCTACAAGTTCAAAATTCATAGTTTTTATACAATATTTATTTATTTATTCGTTTCAATTTATTAATCAAATTGATTTTAATAGGCAATGTCAGAAGCGACATTTTGGTTCACAACGATTCTTACCTGCATCATTCTGGTGATCCCAGTGATGTCGTGGCGATTCTTCTTCATCGACGTGCGGCCGAGTTTGTCGGATCGCGTACGATTGAAGCAACGACTCGCGCAGTTGCGCTCGCGTCAAAGTCAGGACATCCTACGGACGCCATCGACACGACGAACGCGCCGTTCCTTACGCTCCGGCTATGCGTTCGCACATCAGGAGGGCTTCGGCCGACTAATCACGTCCGGCAAAATAATGCGCAAGCTACCGAATGGCTCGGATTTCAAATTTTCCATGCCCTTCTCCAACAACGTGTCGAAACAAATCAATCAGGCCACAACTTCGCCCAAAGACAATATGTCCAGGAACGCGCACTCCCTGGACACGATTAACCTTTAACAGTCCTAATGGTGAATAATATTGTTTAGTATTGACAATTAATATTCAAGTAATATTTCGACTACAACTGCATATCACTGAGAATATTTTGCTACATTTACGATGGAATATTTGATAGATGAGTTGGGTTTTTCTTTGACTAAGCAAAACGACATAATGGATTGGAATTACAATGTTGTTAATGCTTTAATTTCAATTTGTTCACAAATCTTGTATAAATCGAAACATAGTTTTAAATTGATTATTACAATGATGTTCCGGAATATTTCGTAGATATTCTCGAAATATGCAAGCATTTTTAGTTACTGTTATACATTTCAAATGTTACGCGTCAATATTTGACAGTTACTATATTCCGAAAAGAAATTATTCCAGAAATATCTACGAAGCATATTGAAATATTTACATTTATATCGAAATATTATTTCAGTATTACTTAAAATAAATAAAATGAAAGATATATATTTCTGCAATATTGTAGAGTATTATTCGCTTATCGGGACACGATGCGAGCCGTTTTTACAAAACGTTGACATGCGAATATACCGACACAGCCACACTCACACAAACGCCATGTGACTTATGCTACACGTAGGAAATCAGAATCTTTCTATGAATCATTCTTCTTCTCGGTCACAGAGAGCGCAATTAAAAGAGCGTACTCACCTTTTCAACAGTATTCTTTTTTCATTGAAAAAAACAAAACTTAGCACGAATTATTCATTTCTTTTCTTACTTTTGTTTCGCCTTTTAACATTTAATCTCAAGGTTAATTATTATTGTTGTATCTTTGTTGCTATTAATTATTACAATTATTATTACAATTATTATTATTATAATAATTATTATTATATAATATTATTATATTATTATTATTACTATGGATTTTAATGAATTATGGTTATTATTGTTATCAACTATTACCAATTATCTTCTACCAATTGCAATTAATTATAACCACTATCAACGTCATTTACAATATTTATTTCTAGCCAATAAGCGTTCAACACTGTGACATTATACTTAAAAAAAAGAAAAAAACGAGCAACAAGGGCGTCAGAAAGAGGGACGTCTGCGGCCGCCGCGAGCGTGAGATCAAAAATATGTATGAGAGGGGCAAAATATTCGTAAAGAAATAGCGACATTATTATTTTGATATTGATTCAATATTCATAATCAATATTAAATATTACAATATTAGATTAATGTTATATAGCATTTCAATATGAATGCAATATTGAAAGAATCAAAAAATAAAATATTTATTATTAAACAAAATATTCATATTTCAATATTGATTGAAAAAAATTATAAATGTTGATTTAAAAGAACTATTTAAATATTTTTATTTAAAAGTCAAATTCCATATTGACACTAATATTGTTCAGACAATATTTTGTTTTTATTGTTATCAATATTGAATCAGCGTTAAAGCTATATTGTTCTTCATTTATATAGATAAAAAAATGAAATAAGAGTCCAATTATCGTGTATATAATTTTTAATAAGTGGAAGTCATCCATTGATATAATATTTCCATTTCTAAATTTATTTCACCAACAGAATTATACATTTGGCTCTGTGTTCGTTAACATTTCAATCATCTAGTCTATATTTTAGGGCGGCTATGATCTGTTAAACTTCATTCCCGTCTAAAACTTTCTTGCCCAAACTGTAACTTGTAGTTATTTAAGAAACTTCATGCCACAAAATGCAAGAGTTATATCGTAAATCAGTCTTGAAACTAATATTAAAGTCACATTGGCGAACATGTTTAATAAAAAATGTTAAAGATAGAAAAAGATTTAGCAAGAGTTTGTATCTTTAATGTTTTTTATTTTTATTAATGTGAATTTAGCACTAATGGCAAGACTCATTTTCAATATTTCAGGGGCGTGAATATATATCTATTTATCCAACGTTATAATTCTGTTGACTGAAATTTTAATTCGGTTATTTTCGTTAATTTGTTATTAGTGCTTCTCAAGATTTTTGACATGTCGGCCTATTAATTAATAAATCCAAAAATATATTTTGAAAAAATTAGCATGTTTTCCTCCAACATGATGTTTTCCTTCAAATAATCGTTATGCTTGCCGAATACTAAAATAAAGAGTTAAAACCGACTCCACTTAGACAAAATTTAAGTTTGCAATAAAAATTGCCAATCACGGATGTATATATAATAGAATGGCGTGATTTTTGTAATTAGATTGTAATTTGTACATATTGATTTAAAAGGTCGAAGGTCGTTGTACAGCGAAATGCATGTAATGCTCAGTAATTGTATATAATGTATATTATATATATATTTATAAATATATATACAAATATATAAAAAGCATATAATATAACGGTACATTATATACGATCGGTTGCTGTATATAACGTGATTGTAAGTCCAGAACGAATAATTATGTATTACTTTGCAATAATGAATCGTCTTTTAAGTTTTGCAAACTAACAAACTAAAGCCCAGGGCATTCGCAGATGACGTTCCGATCGGTCGCGGCGTTGCCGTTGTCTTCTCCTCCCCCCTTTCTCTCACTCTCTCTCTCTCTCTCTCTCTCTTCTCCCCCAACGTCTGCACATATACTTGTACATATATAAATATATGCGATAACATTTAGTAAGCAAAAAAGACGAAGAACAAAAAAAGACAGCAGAAAAAAGATTGACAAATACTGAACTAAAAAATGAAGCAAACTCAAATGGCGCACGTGTCGTTTTTTCGTCAGACGAGAACTGTAGAAAACCCGACGATATTGTCCCGTCGGTTGCGATTTTTTCCTTTTACACTTTTGTACAAAGGTAGCGTCGGTTTAAAATGACCGTTCCTTCGCTTGTTATCATTCTTACGTACACATTTTTCAAATAAGAAATCGAGACCAACAATGTTTTCTTTAAAAAAAAATGAAATTGTTTTTCTTCGGACGAAGAGCTAATGTCGAAATTCTATTAACACCATCTGTGATTTTTTTTTCGTTGTGAAATTTTTTTTTCGAAACACACGAATTCGAGTTTATTTATTCGTTATAATTTTAACAAATATTTAAGACTACTTAATTATATTTTCATATTATCTAATATAATTATTAAGAATACATTTATAATTTTTATTATTATTATTATTATTATAAAACAATGTTAACATTGTTATTGAATTATTTCATAATTATTATAGAACTTCGGCATTATCTTGTGATGAAAATTATAATGACATTTGGCAGCTTGTTGTAATTAGATATTTTTAAGACAAAAAAAAAGAAAACAAAAAATTGTTTCGTTCTTCACTACGCTATTATAAATGTAAGCGATGTTTCTTTCTTTGTTTAATGGCTTTGTTGTTAGAAGTCGGTTCCGGAATCCGAGTACTGTAGATAGTTTTTGAGTTAATGTGGTTTTCGAATTCTAGTGATGGTTATTGCAGGTTGGATATTTTATTATTCCAAACAAGGCAAATTTACTTTTTTTTTAATTTTGATGCTGCTTGACGTGGTTAGTTCGTAATTTGCCTCATTCTATTGCATTTCAATACCAAAACCGTTGCTAGTACACATCAAAATGTTTGCTTTTAAAATAAAAACGAAATGACAATTAAAAAGTCTTTATGGGTATTGAAAAAAAATTTTTTTTTTAATTACGTTTCAATATTGGATATTTATTACTGAAAAAGTCTTTTAGTAATTTTATTTTAAATATTGCATTGCAATGGTACAAAAAACTTTTGTTTAATTGCTAAAGAAAAGTGTTTTCGCTTTTTTATAAATTGCGTAGTTAAGTTAGATTATTCCATAAACCGGCATTGATGGATGGTTATTCTAAAGCAGAAGTGGGGGGAAAAAACTGGATTTACATAATATGTATATTATCGTACGCGTAAAGATAGTTACATTAATAATTGCCTTCATTAACAAGAAAAAAATACAATTAAAATTATAATGTATTATAGCATTGATTGTACATATATATGATACGTTAAATTTTAAGAATACATTTTTTAAAAAGAAAGTAATATATAAATGAAATAACGATTAAAAATAAATAAGACAAACACAAGAGAATAACGAAAAAATAGTAGTTATATTGTATTATCGCGGATACTGTTTGCCTTGGACTGATTACCGAATATATAATATATTAAAGTGTGAAAAAGGGAAAAAACCAACAGTAGTAACAATAAATTATGTATTTCTACTTTTAATATTAAACAAAATGGATGTATAATAGCGAGAATGCGAGTGAGAAAGATAGTATGCGTGAAACAAAGAAAGAGAGACTTCACACCGGAGAAATGTGTTTCATAATTAAAAGTCATATTATATATGTTAGAAGTTTATTAATTGTTTTTTTGTAACTTTTTCTTTCGGGAAAAAGACAATGTTTACTGAATATTTGTTTCAGTGTATTTGGCATTTATGATGATTATTTTCTTGTTTTCTGAAACTTAGCATTTTTTATCAATATCCTTCAAATGTTCAAATGATCAAGAAAGAAAATATTTTTTGAAGTTTGAACAAGGATGTTTAAAATAAAATTTACAAAAATTCATAATTTGAGTTTGATTGACTCAAATGAATATTTAGGAAACATTTGTCGTATGATTGAGAAACTCTTATACGCGATTCTTTAGTATAATTTTGAATTATACCAATATAATTTCATTATAGCTTGTATATTTTTTGTATTTGCTATTAATTCAATTGCACAAAACTTTAGATTGTATATTGCAATTAATTTAGCTTTTCCATCATTAATCTTGTCAATACAAACAAGATTGTATCTTATTCTGTAAATTTAACTAATTAACTTCTTACTTTTTATCACATTAAAAAGAAACACTAATTTACCAATTCTTTTATACAGTTTTTTACAATAACTTTACTGTAAAAAATATCAATACATTTTATTTATTTTATATCTTAGCTAGAATTTAAAATGTTTCAGTTGAAAATTCAACATATTTATGTCTTGAGATAAAATACGTAAAAGCTTGACAATAAAACGGTAGACTGTTGAGAAATTCGCACTTTACATTTATCACATAAACTTTCTTCAATTTGTTCACGACAAAAATTGTCATCACCAAATGTCATAAGGAATCGCGTATAAATCGTAATCATCCATTTTTGTCACATGAAAGAACGAAAGAAAGAATCAAATAAATAAAAGAATGATGTTACTAATGCATTTCTTGAACTTGTTCAATAGCGTCTCTAGTTTTGAGACTGCGATGAAAGAAATTATTGGATGAAAGGCTTGTGGACGAATAAGAGAAAGAAAAGTAATCGAAAATCATTTTTGTATTATTCTCAGAGTTATCAATTTCAACGTCAAATTGTGCAAATATTACAGAGCTCTTAAACAATCTTTTGCATATTATTGAGCAGAGTGTAATTCAAATTGTGGTTTAAAAAGGAAGAAAGAAAACCAAAACTATGTTTCTCTTTGTGCGATAGAGCTTGTACAAGATTTTAATGAATGAAAAAAAGGTAAAAACATAAAAAATTAAACGAAACTAAGAGGACATAAGAAAAATGAAGAATAAAGGAGTATGTAGGTACATAGACAAATGCACAGCCTATATTTTTATTGTAAACTGGTTTATACATATTTACTTTATGTTAAATGCTGTAAAAAATATATTAATAGTATTTTGGTATGTGATTTAGTTGATATTTGGAAATGGTACCAAAATATCGCAACACTTATGAAATTCGATTTGTAATTCAAAACTTGGATCAAAATGTCTTACGAAATTAAATTACTTTGTTTCAATTTTTACTTTCTTATTTTAATTTTAAACGAAAAATGTATTGAAAAATTAAAGTGACAACTATTTTCTTTAATAACTCGACAGACTTTGTTGGAATTGAACTTTTTTTGGAATTGAAAATTTTCTATAAAAATATTGGAATGATGTTTTAAATTACAAATCGACAACAAATAAATTCTGTGTATAATATGCAAACTGCGGAGACTCGGTGAAACTTTGATAAAAATTTGTTACGCGCGTTTTTTTTTGTCGATACAATGTTAGCGAACAAAAGCATATAAACTGAAATCGTCGTCGTCGTTGTCGTCGATACCCCGGGTCTCCTTGGGTTATCTGTAAATGTTTCATATACAAATCCGCCTGCAGGCTCTTCATTTGGGGGCCTCACGAAATATGACTTTGAAGGATTTGCCACTTTGTTCAAAGATTGTGAAATATGGAGGAGATCATTTGCAATAAATTACAGATTTATTTGAACAAAAACGAGTTTTTCTATTCACATAACTAACTTTTTCTATGTACGTAAAATATATATATTAGTTTAAAACATTCATTTATTAATCTTGAAACATTTAACTATTTCTATTTTTGATATTATTTAACTTTTTTTTATAACGATTTCTAACGGGTTATTGATGAATTAATTATGATAAATAAAAAGTGATTTTGAATTGTACAAGGTTAATTTTATTTAAACAAAAAACAAAATATACAAAAAATTATAATCCTTTAATAAAATACATTTTTGATATAAAAAACTTAACTAACAAAATTAAGATACTCGTAATGTTATTATTATTGAATCTTAAATGTATCAGAATACAATTGTTCTAATTCCTTCAAATATTGGACTTTGCTTCCAGTTGCAGGTGCGGCCGATGGTGGACGTCCAAAGTAACTGAAACAATCATAATTTAAAAAATTGTGTATATCCTTTAATAAATATTAATAAATAATATAATAAATAATACTAACGTCACGTCTGTTGCATTATTCGATGCTTTCTGAATTTTAGGTTGTACAAAAGTCCAAGCACCCTGATTCTTGTGTTCCTCTTGAGCCCAACAAATGTCAGCATTAGAATATTTTGCAATTTCTTTTGTCACCAAATCCATTGGAAAAGGCGAAATCTGCAAGTATTTTTAACAATATAAAATATTAAAATAATTTGTTATATTTTTTATATTTAAATTTCTATATTAGAACCAAAAATGAATAAATACCTGTTCAATTCGCGTAATTGCAATTTTATCATCAAAATTCAATTGATTTCTCATTTTTTTCAAATCGTAATATACTTTTCCAGAACAAAAAATTAATCGTTTGACATCACTTGGATTTTCACTTGCAGGTCCTTTATCTGGAATAAGTCTAAGAAATTCTGTGTTTTCAGTCATTTCATCAAAACTGGACTTCGCTTCGGGATGTCGTAGCAGCGATTTCGGAGTCATCAAAATAAGTGGTTTGCGAAAAGAAAGTGCAATCTGTCGTCGCAAAATGTGAAACAGATTCGCCGGTGTTGTGCAATTTGCAACAATCCAGTTGTTGTCGTATAGCTGACGAACTGCAAAATCTTCGTTTTCTAAAGAAGGATAAAACTCTGGATCCTCAGAAGATAATTGTAAAAAACGCTCGAGTCGAGCACTAGAATGTTCTGGTCCCTGAAATTGTAAATACAAAATTACTTTATTATCTATTTTTTTTCTATTTTGGATACTTTATTTCTAGAATAATAGTTAGAAAATGATATTTAAATGATAAGAAATTGAAAAGTTGAAACTACGTTTAACTAGGATTATTTTGTTTGTTTTATACCATTCCTTCCATGCCATGAGGCTGCAACATAACGAGACCAGACTGTCGAACCCATTTAGTCTGCCCACTGCTAATAAATTGGTCTATAATGCATTGTGCATTATTGTTAAAATCACCAAACTGTGCTTCCCAGCAAATTAAAGCGTTCGGATTTGCCAACGAATATCCAACTTCAAATCCTGTAATTAAATTTCTACATTAAATTTTGCAATATCAATTCTCCATAAATATTCTTATAAATTATTCTACAAAGTTTCGCCAAAAACCTTCAAAAATATTTCAATTGTTTTTTTCATACCTAAAACTCCATACTCCGAAAGAGAACTATTACAAACAGTATAATTGGCTTGATCCGGATAAAGATTACAAAGTGGTCTATAGGTAGTTTTATCCACAGTTTGGTGATGTAAAACATGATGTCTATGAGAAAAGGTTCCTCGCTCAACATCCTCGCCAGATAATCTCACATGGATGCCTTCTTTTAACAGAGAACCAAAAGCAAAAGCTTCGCCTAGTGCCCAATCGATGGTTCGTGATTTGACCATTTCCATTCGGGCTTTCAAAATACGTTCAAGACCTGGAAAAATAATCAACATTCATTTTTCATTTTATCAAAATCAAATTGAAAAACATTTAATTATTATACAATTATTATAAAAACCTTTGTGAATAACAAAGTTTAAAGAACTCGGTGGTGCAGAAGAAAACTGTATTCCAATATGATTCAATACATCTTCACTAACTCCAGTCGGAGAAACCTTAAAAGGATCTTTATCCTTGAAAAATCCTGACCACGGTGAATCCAACCAATCCTCATACTTAATAACCGTTTCCTTTTTGGCATTATTGTATTCCTGTTCGCAAATTTGATCATATTCTTCATTATACTTTTTGATTTCTTCCTCAGTGACGGTGCCTTCATCGATCAACCTCTTAGCATAGATCTCAAATACTGGCGGCGTTTGTCGTATCTTTGTGTACATTAGTGGTTGCGTGAACATTGGCTCGTCCACTTCGTTGTGACCATTTCGTCGATATGACACGATGTCTATAACCACATCTTTTTGAAACGTCGCTCGCCATTCGGCGGCGATTTTACACACGTGAATCACGGCTTCTGGATCGTCCGAATTGACGTGTAAGATCGGCGCATTCACTACTCTGGCAACATCTGGTTTTTGAGGAAAATTAAATAAAGTAAATAAAATTAAATCTTTTGCAGATATATATTTTTCTTTTTCTCAATGGTTGTTAATTGATATTGCACTGAGAGTCATTTTATATGCATTTTTACTACAAAAAATACAAATCTTAAAACATTAAGAAAAAAAAATACAAATTTTAATATGAAACATAGTAAAATTAGATATAAAAGTAGTATTTTTCAAGAGTATTTACAATCAACATTGTTATTTTCATATATAATTTTACTATATTTTATATTAAAATTTTTTTTTCCTTTGAATTCGCAGGAATGGTATGATATGTAATAAAAACTGTTACACTGTTAAACATATTAAAAAATGTTAAATATGTACATTAACGTACCTGTACAGTGAGGTGACGATCGTGAATATCGAGGATCCGTTGTGAATCCAATTTGATTATTTATGACAATATGAATAGTTCCATGAGTGGTATAATCCGGCAAATCAGATAGGTGCATTGTCTCGTATACGACACCTTGACCACAGAACGAAGCATCTCCATGCAAAAGTATTGGCATCACCTGAAATAAACCATTTCAGAAAATGATTAATGATTTAGGTTTTACATATCATATTTAGTCAATTTAATTTTGTTGTTAATATTGCAGAAACTTGACGTAATATGTAAACCCAATAAACATACATTTTTTAAAGTTGCCGCAAAGTTAACTCTGCGGCAACTTTGTGAAACTTAATGTTGACTGGGAATGTTAATAAGAAAAAACCTTTTTTCCTTCAGTATCTCCAAGATAAAATTGCTCAGCGCGAGTTTTTCCCTGCACCACCGGATCCACAGCTTCCAAATGCGATGGATTAGCAACAACTGCTAGTTTGATCTTCTTGTTCGTCACACGATTTAGTCTTTCAACGAAAGTTCCAAGATGATACTTTACATCACCTGAGCCCTGTTTTAGATTAACATAAAAAATAATCATCATATGAATTCAGTACTGAACAATTTTCAATACATTTTTAGTAAAAAAAAAAAAAAAAAAAAAAAAAACAAATAAATAAAATAAAATAGT
>JABFPJ010002496.1:0-19344 GCA_022817425.1 Gryon sp. ZL-2020
AATTACATTTAAAGACCAGAGCGCCATTCTCTCACTTTTTTTACACGTTTTAATTTATATAATATGTTATTTAATATATTATTTAAAATATATAATGATTTTTCCTTTACGAAGTGAGAAAAACCGTAAAAATCATCTTATATTAAAATTACTTGTTACAAAAATATGTTAAATGTCTTAAAATATTCTCCCACAATCCAAGAATGGCGCTCTGGTCGTTTTATACCAATTTATTGTTAAATATTATTAATATAACAAAAGACACTAACTCCGTAGCAGCAGAACTTCGCCTTAACTTGGTAATGATTGTGCTTTTTTAGCGTCTTTGTTTATCATTAAAAACGTCAATCGGTTATATTTGTTAGTTGGTCGAAAAAAGTAGACCACCAACTTGCGGATTAATGTTTAGATAATGAATACAAATTATTCACAGAATACTTATAAAAAGCAACAATTTTAGAAAAATATATTTTACTTACAATTTTTACTTAATATCAGAATAAAAAAAAGTACGCATATCATATAAAGATAAAATATAAATATAAAGATAAGATGAGATTTCTTTGTTTATATATCAGTGTTTTCGAACTTTGTTTATATTTTGTATTTACAGTTATGCAATCTCTTTTTATTTTTCATAAAACGAAAAAATAAAAAGAGATTTTTAAAAAATATAATAATATAATTATAATTAAATTTCTTACACTAAGAAAAGTAACTTACAATAAATTACTGTTTAAACAGTAACTTGACCACAGAATTCCCATTAACATGAAAGTTCCTGTTAAAAACAGTAACAATTTTCCTTCCATGCACAAAAATTCTTGAAAAAGTCAATAAAAATTTGTGTTCAGAATAGTTATTTTCGTATGTAGGGCGCAAAACATGCGATTTTAACGAGGTTAGTCGCGACGAAGCCGAAAGCATCTGAGGAGGTCCGAGGCGAAGCCGAGGCCTCTGAGGATGCCTTCGGCTTCGTCGCGATTGTCGATTCGTCGAAATTGCATTTGCGCCCATCATGCGAACATAATTTTTTGTTACGAATGCAAAAAAAGTGGTCAATTTTCAATACATCTTTCACGGGCGCAAAGTGACTTTTTTCGCTCCAGGGCGAGCAAGTGGGCGCAAAGTTCAATTTTGCGCCTGCTTATTCTTTGCGCGCACTTGTTCGCCCCAGGGCGATAAAAGTCACTTTACGCCCTCGAAAGATGTATGAAAATGGCTACTTTTTATGCATGAGTGACAAAAAGTAAATTTTCCAGTTTTTGACAGAATTTATTCGGTTAATGGGAATTCTGTGGTCATGTTACTGTTTAAACAGTAATTTATTGTAAGTTATTTTTCTTAGTGTATATGTTAAAATAAATAATTGTTAAATTTATTATTTTATTACTTTGTTGTTAATTTTTTGTATTATTAATAAAATTTCATATGTACATTTTCTTTCTGTATTTGTAAATGAAAAAAGCATTATTACATAATAATGTTTATTTATAAAGCAATATTTATATTAAAATATAATTAAATTAAATAAAAAAAATACATAACTTAGAATTGCAATTTCTTCGTTTCCCCGAAAAGTCATTACCTTCCTTCATGATCAAATCATCGTTCTTATATGTCTAGTCATATTACGATAAAAAAGAAATCGTACTTAGCTTTCCACGAGAATGAATGAAAAAATATTTGTATTTTTTGTCTGTTCTGCATCATACGTCAAAATTGTTGCATGTAGAAGATAACATGTATTGTTGATAATGTTAAAATGTACATAATCGACCGTCGTAAATGACTTCATACATTTAAACTAACATTTTATTTTAATGTAAAAATGCAGATTTATCTATTATATTATATGCACTTTAAAAATCAAATACATAAATTAAACATTTTACCTTCATTTATACATCTATAGCCGCTTACAAATTGTGTTACAAAAGAAAAAGAAGTGTGATATACGTTGTTGCGCTCTGCTAAGTTTCCCTCCAATAATGACTGACTTACCACTGCCCCCTGCAGTGGTAACTTTCGGCAAGCAAACTCAATTGCAGTTTTCATTATGAATCTGTTTTACCATAAGATGATACAAAATCAAGGTTCACGACTAAATGTTTGGATACGCGTACCGAGATTACACAAATATTTAAGCCATTTGAGCTGTAACAAAAATGATCCGATTATAAATAATAAAAATATCGAATTATATAAATTAAACCTTACATTTAAACAAATTATTTTTACAACAATGGCATCGACTTACATAAAGGATGATCAAGGTATTTTTAACTTCACTTAAATCGAATATTTTTCTTCGCTACTCTATTTATAACCTCTATTGGGAAAGAATATTGTACTCCATTAACTTTTAATTTAATCTTCACTTAAAATAAAATCATCTGCCACTTTATTTGTCATAATGAATTTTATTCAGTCATGTGAAATATCAAAATTGCTTAAATAATTAAATTTAAAAATATCCGCATTGTTTATATTTACATATTTATGTATTTATGTATTCATTTAATAATTTATTTTTATATAATATAATTTTGTTTATTATATCTACCTTTATATTTAACAGAGAATTTTTATTGAAGAATCGTACAACTTGTTGAACGAATTTGAAATTGAGTAATGTTTTTGCAGTGTATATAAGTATCATTATAATTAGACATTTATATTATTAGGTGGAACATTTATACCAGCCAGTCAGCGGCCGGATGGGACTTGGAGAAAACCGAGAAGAGTGAAAGATGGTTATATTCCTCAAGAAGAAGTACCACTGTATGTTTTTAATCAATTTTATATTATATAAATAAATAGTTAAGTTATTAATTTTGAAAATTGTTATACATTTTATGATTTGTAATTAATGGGCCAATATATTAGTTAATTTATCTCAAAAAACCATTTTCAAAATTATATAACGATGTACATATTTACTAACTCGAATCAGGTTATTAAGAAACCTAATAAAATAATGATACTAAAATAAACACTTTTTATTCGCATAATTATTTTTTTATTAATCGAAATATAAAAATTTTCTTGATAAAGACAAACGTCATAATTTGGTTATGTTAAGTAGAAATATTTAATTGTAATATTGTACGTGAAATAAACTTTGGTATATTTATTTATAATTACTAATAATTAATTCATTAATTTTAGATATGAAAGTAAAGGTAAACAGTTTGTAAAAAATAAACCGACTTTACCAGTTGGATATACTCCTACGGAATATACATCAACGGAAATGGCCAAACGCGATGCTCAAGCGAAAAAATCTACAATTCCCGGCGCATCTGTGCAAAATGTAACAAAAAAGAAGAAGAAAAAAAGTAAAAGCAAAGCTGTAGATGCGTTAAGTGACAGCTTGGAAAAAACTACGATCACAAAACCAAATGTTAATAATAAACAAAAAGCTGCGGAAAAACCAGCGCAAACGGCAATTACGAATTCGGAGCCGAATGTCGATCCCTTGAAGAGGCTAAATCGTTTGCGGAAAAAAATTCGAGAAATTGAAGCACTCGCGCAAAAGATAAAATCTGGTGAAATCAAGAATCCAGACAAGGAGATGTTAGAAAAAGTCTCTAAAAAAGCCGAAGTTGAAACAGAAATAAAACAACTTGAATCATGCCAATAAGAAATGAAAATCAGGACAGAAATATTTTTGGATTATAAAATGAATGTGCATTTTTTGATAAAAAAAATAAGTCTATAAGGACCATCCTTGATATCACAATTAAAAGAGGCTTCGTTATGAATTTTCGGATTTTATTATCCTTGTATAAATCATGTAATTTGTACACATTAAATACAGTCGTATTTTTTTTTTTAATATCAAATATAAAATGTGAAGCGATTTTATATATGATATATTTTATAACACATATGAATATGATATTTTATACATAAAGCTTATTTGGAATTTCATTTGATAATAATTTTGTATATTTGAATTTAACTATTTATTTGTATTCATCAAAATATATATTTCTCTTTATTCATTGTAAATACATAAATAAAAATATAATTTTAATATAAAACATTTAATTGTTTTAGAATTTTTAATACAATCAAAATATGCTTTGTGTACAATAATCATATTTTATACAGTCATTTACAATAATATAATTCTCAAAGATAAATGTAAGTTTTATTTTGGAGTTTCAAGTTTAACATTCGCTAGCTTTTTAAAACAAGAGCTAAGGAACCAGAGATGGCCAAATGTAATTACTCAATTATTTATACTAAATGTGAAAAATATAATAATACTTGTACATTCTAAGAACGACTGAGAAATTTGTCGTTATTCTGCATGTTATAGAATCAAATTATCGAATAATTTCATTTATGATCTTATTTTTGTTAAATATGTACATATAATTTAATTTTATACGTCAAAGTAATGGTTAATTGAAATTCAATTACTTTCAGAATTAAAATAAATATTTTTATAACTTTTATTAATATTGAGCACACTTTTCAATGTTAGTTGTCAAAAATATCTTTTTTAACATGAATATATAAGTTTAAAATGTAATAATTTAATATTACTATGAAGATTTAATATAAATTTAATTTAATTGAGTAATGGGTCTTGGTCCATCTCTGCTAAGAACATGCTCAAAATAAGACTTATTTTACTGATATCTTATTAATTGAACATAATTATATCTATTTTTTAAGATTATATTAAATATATTATTAATTAATTTAAATATACACGATTTAATAATTTTAAACAATAAGAGTTGTAAAAAAAGATAAATTTTTTTCTTTAAAAATAGAAGTAATTAATTTTTATTTATACATTTTTTAAATTTAAATGTTCGAAGATCGAATATTAGTTGTATATTTTATCAGATTTAAAAAATAAATACAATACGACGTGTAGAATATAAATTTACATAATGTGTAATAAATATAATATTTGTAAACAACTTGTATTTACATTTTGAGAACACCATAATTTAATTTTATTATTATTTATATAAACTTTTGCAGTTTTTGTTATTTTGTTTTTAGTGACGCTATTTTTATCCAAGGTATTTAATTTTGGTGGCTGGAGTTTATTTTAATTTTAATCAATAATTCGATGGTATTGATAATAATGGTCATATGCTAATATCACGGTCACCTGTCACAAGATTTCAGTATAAGATATAAATAATGAATTCTCAACAGTCATAGACTATCACAATCTATAAATAAATTTACAAGAATGCAAAATTAACGGAATATAACAAATCATTGGTTGCATTTATCTTATCGCCATGCACTTATTTTAATATGCAAATATAAGTTACAATCAATATCAAATTTTAAGTTTTGTACACAAATTGCACCAATATTTATTATTATATAACCATTATTTATTCGAAACTTCATAATGACAAGTAAGTAACACATTTTTCTACATTTATGAACAATTGACCTTTTTATAATTTTTAAATAAAATTCTACTTAGCCAAGAATTATGTTAAATATAATACCTAAAATAAAAATTATAATGAAAAATAAAAAAAATATAATCAACAAGCAATTTCTGATGAAAACTAATAAATGGTCGAAACGTCAATTACAGAATATGTTTATTTTATAAAAAAAAAAAGTCCTAAGTTTGGCAAAACTAACCAATGTTCAAATAAAATTGGGACAAAAAATTTAACATTATATAATAAATAAAAATTATAAAATTAAATTAAAATTGGCATTAAACAAAATATAACTCATATAGTTTTCTTGAATTGTAGCTTATGAAACAGTTTCTATATCAGTAAACATGATTTGTGATGTGGTTCAAGAACTTGAAAAACTCCAAGAATTAGTGCCTTTTCTTGTAATTTTGAATCATCTTAGAATGCGATATCCAGTAACCAAAGATATGGATACTTTAGAACAAGACTTGAAAAACAAATTGGACTACATAGTAAAAATTGGACGTTTAGTTGTTGTAGCGGGAAATAAATATCGCACGCCAAGTTACAGAGAAAAGTTAATGAAATTTAACGAAAAATAACTTGAATTAAGTTTTTCATGAATATTTTTGTACAAATTTACAACTCAAAATTTAAAATAAATTAAATGAAAATATTCCTAAACTGAATTTTGTAGAAAATATTATAAATGTTCAATGTCTCAGCATGTACAATTTTAAGTTTTCATTCATAGGAAAAAAAATCATTTCTTTCAGAATTCAAAAATCCTCAAGTTCAAAAACAATTTTTATTTTACCAGTGAATTATTTTTAAACGAGGTTAATTTTTTTTAGTGTATACATTTACATTTGAATACTTTACATGGAAACAAAGTCTTATAATTTTGAATGAAAAGGCGCCCTTAATAGTAAGTACGACCCTGTTATCATCTCACCCTTCCTGATTTCTCAGCATATACAGTGTTTACTAAATGGATGGGCAAGTACGACAAATACGCAGTCGCGCTTAGTCGCGTATCGCAGTGTTAGACTACTAACGTTCTTTCATCCGTCGTTTTCTAGGGCTTTGTATTATTCAAGCAAGAAAAAAAAAGAAAAAAGAAACGAGTGAATCAGTGGTGTCAATTTTAATTTTGCGTTACAATTAATCCAAGTGAATGACTGAATTAAAATAATGAAATTAATCATGCCAGCGACTTCATCAAACAACCCACACGCGTGCAACATTTGCTAATGACAAAATAAAATTATATTTAACCAATCGTATGTGTGCAATTTCAACTATTCAAATTGTTATGTCTTTCTATTGCATGTACACACAAATTTGTATTTTCATTCAGTTATGTGTAAAATTTTGTACATACTATTTCAATTATTTCAACTTTTAAATTTGTGTTCAAATCTTTGTACATGTGTTTATTTTTTATGTGACACAATGCAACACAATTTTTTTTATTTTTTGTAATACCTAAAACATAAAATTAAACATTAAAGTTGTTATATTTTTATAATCACAGATTTGTGTATTTTATTAGTGATGTATTTTTTCAATATTAAAAAAAATAATTTTGAATTAATGTGTGATTAGATTTTATATTGAAAAAATTGTAATCATTTTTACAAATTTTATCAATAAATTTCATTTTTTATTAATTATAGTTTAAGTGTAACGACGATAATCTAATAGAAATTAATGATGCAACTGTAAATAATAAAAAGTTGAATTAAACACAGAGCAAAATTGCTGTATTACAAACAATACTATTTGCTTTTTTCTTCCTATTACAATTTTTAATTTCCCATTAATTTCTTCAATGATAAATGTGTGAATTTATTAGTGATCTAATATCTTTTATGTCTACCTGTTATGTCTCCATAGCTATATTTAATATGATTAATACCACAACAAAAGGAATTAAGATTCAATTATCGATATCTTTTATCTTTTTGTAAATATGCATAATCATTAACAAAACTGTTTATTATTAAAAAAAAACACTTAATTAGCAAAGTTTACAAGTGCATTTTTCATCAACTGATGATTTTTGTTGAAATGTTTAAAATAATGAGTAAATGTATTGTCGAAGATTATATTACTTACATATTGTACAAAATTACTTTTCATATTTTACAAAATACTTTTTGTATTACTCATTTAAATTTTTGGTCATACAGAATATAATTATAAAAATTGCCCAACAAAATTTTTGTAAAACATCTTGATTTGCAATAATTGAATATTACTTTTTTATAGTATACCTTATTTATTAATTTTACAATTAATTACAAAAATGCGCAAACAGTTTAATTTTCACCAAGGAGGCATAAATCATTTTAACGTACTCTGTTAATCAAATTGTTCTCACTGTATAAATAATTAATGTAGTTGTTGCATGATTTTTTTACTTGTTTTTTCAAAAACACACCTAAAAATATACGTTTTAATGGAACATAAAAATTATTCATTTTTATGCTTATGTTATGTATTTCATCATTTATTAAAATAAACATTTAACTATTTTCAAAATCTTCTAATTTCCGCAAAGAACTGATCAATTCTCATATTTTTAGACATTAAATCTTTTAATTATATTTAATATTGTGAAATTATTTTTCATATTTAATGTTTTTTTATTAATATGCCATTTGTTTTCGTAGTCTTACCGCGAAAGAGTACAAGAGTATGTACGAGAATCCATTCTGTTTCTGAGAAAAAACATGCTTTTTGCTAAAAACAAAAGAGAATTTACCTTTTTAATGCTCGTGGTGTATATTACGTTTTTTTGTTCATTGTTACAACGGATCGAATGTTCCAATAGACATTGAGAATCTTAATCAGAAGAAATGAACAATGGATTTTTAATCAACCGTAATATCTGAACAATAGAGACATTACGATTATTTAATTATTTAATGAATTTAAAATCGAAAAAAAATAATTAGTATATTACACCAATTAGTAGTATAAGCAACGAATAATCGGACATAATATTTATCTTTTTTCAAGTAATATTTTTCAATTCTTATTTTAATTAAAACTATAAGTGTCTTTGTAATATTGAGAATTAATTTATAAATGTAAAATAAAGAAAGGGTAAGCCTTTTTCTCCTATTTTTATGATTTTCAAGTTTGCTGTATTGATGATTGATGTTATTTTTGTAAATCAATTGTGCATGCACAGATGTTATTAATAATATGTTTAGCAATATAAAAATAATTATTGTAGATTTTGCCCCTGCGAGGATACTTTCCTTATTTTAATCAACTAAATTTATCATACCTAAAATAACTTTTGTGGAAATAAAAATAAAAGATAAAAAAGTTATTGTCTAGGAATGAGGATTCGTTCAAACATTTCATTGAAAGCGAAACATAATACGAAAGCAATTCATTATCAATAACATTCGTTCTGCTTTTAAGGGTTCTTATTAAAAAATAAAAGACGCATTTTCAGGAAGAAATATATCGTAAGGAAAATCGTAATATATAATAAATTTTAATGGTATCTGCAACCCAAATTTGATAACCACAATTTTTCCCCAAGAAAGATTTAAAAATAAAAGGCAGAATTGTTTCAATAAGAAAAACCACTTTCATTATTTAACTTAAATTAAATTGAAAATAAAATTAAATATTGATTAATCTGCCTCAATAAATTAAAATTAGACTATACAATTTTAATCATCCCCATATATTGTATATGATTTTGTATTATTTTATCTACATTTCAATAGAAAGAAAAGTGTGTCAAAATTATTCCAATAAAGAAATAAATTGGAAACTGTAACTTTCATCAACATTCACAGATTTCAATTCATTTTATAATACAAATTATTTTTTTTCACATTTTTCCTTTTTGTGCATTGTATTAAAGATCATGAAAAGATAAAGATATATGAAGTATAATTCGTAGAATTCAAGAAATCAGTTTTTCTTGATAAAATATGTATTTTACTTGAAGTCGTACATACAACTGTGTATTTATGCATATACTACGAATTTGTGGCGAATTTTCGAAAATATGATTAAACATTTGTGATCTATAATAACTACGTTTTATATGAAAAAGAAATGTTTATTTGTGACATCAATTGAACTGAGTTATTTCTAAAATAAATTTAAAAGCAGTTTCATTTTCCAATTAAAATTCATAATAGGTTCTTTTTCAGGTAGTTCTATAAAATTTATTGGAAGAATGTTTTCTTTCTTTAGTTAACTGTATATAAGTATACAAAGCGTTGAGTTCAGAATAAACGAATATTTTGCTCTATGACTTTTATGTAAACTTTTTTCAAACATATGCACATATTTTATCGTCGTATGTTTGTTTATTATGTATGATGTGATTTTAGAAACACATGAGACTGGACCTCCTTAAAATTCTTTCCACGCATTCATCACATTATTAATATCATTTTTTCAAAAGAATTTATGCAAGAATTCGAAAGCATCATTTTGTGTCATAAATAGCATATTTCATTTATGTTATATGTTAATTCATCCTAGAAGCAATGGACTCATGACGATGACCAACAATGAACCACTATTGATGATCAATAGGTAGGACATATTATCTTGGATCAGATTCTCCAAGATTGATTATCCATTTTTAATAATAATCAAATAAATTATCAAATGCAAAAATAAAGAACAATGACGATTAAGATGTAAATGTTAAAAATTGCCTTACTTTTGTCTGGCAAAATTAAAATGAGTTCTACTGAAAATTGAACTGAATTCTGCTTAAGATGGAAATTGATAATTTTTTGAGATGCAAATTAAGTTTGTTTCAACTTTCCAAACGAAACTGCGTTTTAATACAAAATCACAAAAATCTGATGGAAAGATTTTCCTGAATAAAATTCTAAAGTATATATTTCTTTTGTATTTAAATAATATTCTTCTGTATTATGCAAAAATTAAAATCTACTATTACATATATAACATCTTAAATTCTCAACCATTTGTTTTTTCTCAATATCATTAGAAGAAAATATTTTATTTTTTATCTATTTTTTAATTGGACTAAATTGTTATTTAAGGACAAAATATGTGACAAATTTATTAATAAAAGTCAAAATTCTTATCTTTTATTTCGAGACTAGGTAGGTCAATAGGTAGGAGGGTAGCAAAGTAGATATGTGTATAGAGACATGGTTGTAGGTCGCTAATCAATACTATTTACCTTCTCGTTTTCTCTTAACACGATTTCTCATTTGTTTTCTCGCTCATTCCATTCTTTCATTAGAGAATCCTCGTATTGAACTGCAATTAGCGATTTCATCGCATATATGACCATTTGTTAAGGACAATAAATTCGATTAATCAAAGAGAATACAATATACCTGTCATTGCATTATAAAAGTATAATACAGTTTCAACATCAAGATGCTTTTTACAAAGCAATAACAATACAATTATGATAATTAAACTTTTGTAAATTGTTCTTTTCTATTATATATTTATTTCCAATAAAAAAGCATAAGCATAATATTATTTCTTAAAAATAGCAAGATTATATTAAGACGGAAATGTTTAATAAAAATACTTAATAAAAATTACGTACTTTTCCTTCATAGAATCCGCAATCTACAATAAATTACCGAAATGACGACTTGAAGTTTAAAGTCTTACAAGTTAACATTTTTCATCATTTATGTCAGAAGCTATACCCATTATAATCCCACCACTAAACCTGGATTCCACTATAATCTTGGATATGCTTGAATTCTCGCTTCTTTTGAAAGTACTTAACTTTAAATCTACCGGTCAAATTTGTCTTACTGGATTGTACCTATGAGGTTGAAACATTCGAATGTTACATACTCCCTTAATTCAAAACCACCAACAAAGTTGTCGAGGGAATTGCTCGACCAACGACGATCTACTTCCGTCCTATTGACTAAAATTACATTGCTTTTGATCTGTGCGTGAATAGTCCATTCAAGCGGCTTTCGAATCTATGTCATCCCTAGTGTTCTTCTAGCCGCAAGAGCTTTCCAAGTGTTCGATACGACTTTACACGAAACTTGGTAAATTATCCTCAAAATTTAGTATTTCTGATTTCATGTAATAATGATTTTTGAAATAATACAATAAAAATGTATTGCCCAAATTCAATCGAGCTGATAAAGCAATGATCTTCAATTGATTGATAATTTTTTGACATTTGAATTTGAAATTATTGACAGCAGCAGTTAGAAAGTGTAAACTAAATTCAAGACTGTTAGTTAAATTTTGCTTGATTATACATGAAATGACCCATATACGACTTTAAAGTGTTCAACTTCTCAGATAGAATTGACAACTTTTGTTCGAATTTAAGATTCGCACAAGATTAGGTCAATAATAGAAATTCATAATATGTATCTCGTATGTTTTAACAAAATTATTACTTTTCACATTTAAACTTTGAAATTAAATAAGTTTATTAAATAATCCAATTTTCACATTTAACTGTTTCGCTTACAAATGAAATGCACTGAAAACAAATATTTCATTCTTTGTTAAAGCTTTTCAGAAAATATGAGAAAAGTTACGGAAATTCTTTACGGATATGAAGTTTTACAAGTTCAATTGAACCCTTGAATGATTTGAACCAACAATTCTATCAAATTCATTAATAACTATTGTATCGATCAGAACATTTCATTAAGACAATACTCAAGACAGGATATTGAGTGAATTTGTGGTTGATTAAATTATAACTTATTACAACCAATTTTGTCAAGTTGAATTAATTTATTACTATGTAATACTTAGTTATTATATTTTGATATTGTTCAGAAATAACAAAAATACTATAGAAGAGCATTTCTTTTTAACAGGTTGTTGACGATGTCTAAAACTTGATGCGGAAATGGTAACCATGAGTACTGAAAAGTCTATCTGCCGTAGGCGAAAGCCGGCAGACAGCAATGGCGTAGAAGGAAGTTCAGAACAAACCGTAACAAGAACAACGGATACTAGTATAAAACAGGAAAGCACTAAACGAGAAATGTCTTCACATACATCCGGCAATAGTACTGTCACTTGTACCGAGGATACTCCAAATTATATTGTTTACAAAAAGGTAATTTTCCACAATTTGTTTTTGACTAACTACCTTAATTATTTGAAGATATATAGTTTTGTTATAGACTTAATGCTTAAATTATATACTTGAATTTTTGAAAGAAAAGAAGTTTGAAATTATTGAACTTTGATTTTAAATATTTGTGAAAATCTAATTTAAAATTGTTATAAATCAAAGGATTTTTAATCTATATTTAAAAGAAGTAACATCTAGATATAATTCCAGATGGAGTCAATAGTCGAAAAAATGTTAGACGAAACAAATGGAGTTCCTGTTAGAACAGTCAAAAGCTTTATGTCAAAAATTCCATTGGTTTTTACGGGTAAAAATTAACAATTATTTTTCATTTCCAGTATACATGTAGTTAAATCTCTCAACCTGGTTCTTTTCTTGCTTAATTCAGTCAATGTTCATCATTTTACTGACCTCAATATTCTTTAAACAATTTGTTTATTTAAAATGATCTTATTATTAAGTGTGAAAAAAGGTAAGGTTGAGATATTTAATAGTGAATCATTAAACTAAACCTTATTTTCAATAGGTACTGATTTAATTGCTTGGATGATAAAAAATATGGACATTGATGAACAAGGTATGATATTCGCAAAAAGCAACAACAACACAATCGTTGTAAGCTTCCTTCATTATATGTTATTATTCAATTTTAATCAAATAATCTCTGCATTCATACATTTTTACTGTCACTGATGCTTTACATTATATGTATAATAATTTTATGTGCTATCTTTAAAAATGATGTATCATTAAAAAACCTACTTTCTCATGCAAAAAAACCTGTGTCAAGATCTCATTCAAACAGTGCGACTCATTCTTTCTTCTATTTTACATTTTTAAATTTCGCCTTGTTAACGTCACAACACATCTCACATAATGACACAAGCTTTTATTCATTCTCTTTAAACAACCAAAGTTACACACAATAAATGCATCACGTAAAACTAAGCAAATTTTTATACACTGTTTCACGTAAACATTCTTTTTATGAGTAGTTTACGCATTGCTATAAGATTTGTTTTTGAAAAATACTTATTTTCTAATAAGAAAAAATTTAATAAATATGACTAACAAAAATATAATAATAAAATTTAAGTTTGCGATAAACTGAATTTTATATTTTTTCAAAAACATGCAAAATATTATCGCGCAACGTATATTACGTAATTTTCCAGTCTTGCAATTTATGATCAGTATTTATGATTTTATTTATATGATATTTCTTAACATACAATAAATACTTAATTCCTTGATAGAGCGTATGGATGTATATATTTTTTATTCTAAAAATTATAACCAAAGAGTAATAAAATTAGCTATCATATAAAATATTACGATCTACAATAGAACACTGAAACCAGATATTCTTTCATATTACAATCCATCAGCACGTCCTTCTATGTCGTTATAGATCTTCATATGAAGCTTTCGCAATGCTCTGCTAGAAATTTATCAGAATCTTTTTCAGAGGCACTTCACGTCGCACATTTGATGGCGGCTCACGGGTACTTCTTTCCAATCGATGATCACTTCTTGACGGTTAAAAATGATAACACCTTTTATAGATTTCAATCTCCTTATTTTTGGCCGTCAAATACTTGGGAGCCAGAAAATACTGATTATGGTAAATTTTTCATTAAATATATTGAATTAATGAAAACATACTAACTGTTTTTAAAAAAACTAATAATTCTAATAAAATTAAAATTGAATTCTAAGATTAATAATAAGAGGAAAAACGTCTATGATTACTTAATAATTACGATAAAAATAAAAAAGATATAAGAATATTTCGCTAACTTTGCAAAATATTTGTTTGCATGATTTAGTTATAAGCCAAAAGTTATTAGCAATAGATAAGTTCTAAGAACAAAATAACTCTAACACCTAGAAAACACCTATGAACTTGACATAAGTTCTTGATTTGAGTATATATGACTATTCAGATATCCACTACACACTACTTACTATCCACTACACATTTCTATTCTATGAAAATGAGTTTGATAAATAATAATTAGATATAAATAATATACGAGAAAACAGTGCTTGAGATGTTTATTCAAGTTTCTGGACGAACGAAGTTTTGCTCGCCTAATTATATTTTGATTGTAAAACTTTCTTTTAGCTGTGTATAATATAAATATACATTTGTTAAAAATAAACAACAATCAATATTAATATCTTTGTCTTTACAGCGGTATATTTATGTAAAAGAACAATGCAAAACAAAACGAGATTGGAACTGGCAGATTATGAGGTGGAAAATTTAGCAAGATTACAAAAAATGTTTTCACGCAAGTGGGAATTTATTCATATGCAAGCGGAAGCGCAAAACAAGGTGGACAAAAAGCGCGATAAACAAGAACGCAAAATCTTAGATAGTCAAGAACGAGCATTTTGGGACGTACATCGACCTATGGTATGAAAATGTGTAGATAATCAGTCTTAACTTTAGTATGATTATTTAAATGTCATAACAACAAGTATTATTGCTAACTGTTTCATCGTTCAACTTAAGTAAAATTGTGTTTATAGTGTTAATTACGTGAAATCTGAAATTAAATTTCAGGTAATTAAGTGATTGCGGAAAATTTCTTCAGCCTTCCGCAAATGCGGACAATTGAAAATCGATTAATCATAAACTTGAATGAAAAGCGTGAAAAAATTGTTGAGCTATTTACTTGAAATGACTTTTATATAAATTAATATTTTAAACTCTAAAAATATTATACAAAATATTTGCATTATTTCTTTAACCAAATTAATAAAGAAAATTTATTTACTGCTATAAAGAATTTGATTACAAATTAATTATTTAACATTTGAATATTCAATAATAATAGTTATTAATTTGTATATTGTTGCATACAAACATTAAAATTATTTGTGAAGTTTTATTTAATTAGATTATTTTTCCTTGCTAAGTAGTTAATATTTGTGTTAAGGCCTCATATCAAAATATTACGTTCTAATTTTAGCCAGGCTGTGTAAACACCACTGAATTAGATATTAAGAAGGCTTGTCGAAATCATAAACCTATTGTCAAAGCTAGCAAACATTTACAATTGGGTGTTGCCGGAGGAAGAATATCGCCACCTCATGCGAAAACGGATCCGAAACAAACAGCGGAGTCTCTGCAAAAACAAATTGATATTTTGAAACAAAAATTAGTGCGACGTAATATTAAAGTTTCGAAAGTTGCCGAAGCGTAAGTATACCATAAATGTTCATTTTTATTTCTGTAGAATTTCATTACACTTTTATTTTGAAAAAGAATCATATTTAAATTATTATTACTTTTAATTTAACTAAAAAAGCTGATTTGAAATGAATAAATTTTATATGCAAACATTGAATTTGTATGGGGAAAAAGTTCTTTAACTAAGTAACTATTTTTAAAAGTAATTTCATGTAACATAATACATAAATTTTACTTCAGTACGACCTCGACTGAACAATTTTCCTTATTTCCGCAGATAATCTCGTCATATGCTTTATATGGATAGGTTCTTTGTGTCGAATCCTATATAATAAATATTCAATGTATATATTATATTATGTCAGCATGACACATAAATTTATACATTTTAAGAAAATGTTATATCTGTATAAATTAATATTTAGATATATCTGTTTAAAAAGTGATAATATTTTATTAGAAAGCACTTTTTAATTTTTTATGAAAAATCTCGAATTTTATATCTATCATTGATCTATGGAGGTATTTTCGCGAGAATTTGTTGAATTTCAGTTATTTTACAAAAAGTAAAACGTTTTATTGTTACTAAATTCATAAAAATAAAGAAGAGTATTGATTTTAAGTAAAATATTGAAAAAATAATTTACTATTTTTATACACAAAACTTTTGTGAAAATAACAACCAACGCATATTATCTAATTATTAATTAAAGAGTATAATAGTAAATGAACCAGAAAAGTCATACGAAACTTTCCGGTGTGTTTATAAATTAATAAATAATATAATTAACTAATATATAAATAATAGTCTACATTAAAAGTAAAAAACATTTTTAAAATAACTTGATGAATACCGGGAGCAATTATTTTCAATTTTTGTGATGTAATTCTTCAGTATACAAAGCATTATTGTTCTTAACTTACAATTTTGTATTAAATATTTTCATTATTTTTTAGTAAACTGTTGAACAAAAAATTAAACTTGTTTACACATTTGATATACTAATACAAATTAAAAATTATTTTATTCAAACGATTTAAATGTATTTCTTAGCTTTCATTACATCAAAACATGATGGTATTTAATTATTTTATATTATTTTATATAATAAAACCTGAAGGTATTTAATTAATTTAGGATTAAACGAAAAAAATGTTTGCAGATTGATAGCATACTTTGAGCAATACGTGGAATATGATGCATTCTTTACACAACCAGAGTTCAATAACCCTTGGATATCTGATAGTTTAGAGTTATGGGAACAGGATAAATTTGGGTAAGATTGTCAAAAATCGCAATAACATTTGCAGTCAAGAAATAACGATAATAAATCCGAAAATGTAATTGAATTTCAGAAAAGACGTATCTGCCCGAAGAGTTAAAAGATGGGCTTTTAGTCTACTAGAACTATTACAAGATCCTGTTGGCAGAGAACAATTCATCCGCTTTTTAGACAAAGAATTCAGCGGCGAAAATTTAAAGTAAATTAAATTCGCAAAGTTACAGGAAAAAATTAATTAAAGATAGACAAAACATTCATTAAGTTAATTTGTTTTTGTAGATTTTGGGAAGCAGTTCAAGAATTGAAAACTTTTCCTCAAGTGGAAGTTGATGATAAAGTTAGTGAAATTTGGAATGAGTATCTTGGCCCGGATGCAAGTTGTCCTATAAATGTTGATTCACGTTCTAGCGAAATGACAAAAAAGAACTTAGAAAAACCAGACCGATGGAGTTTTGATATAGCTGCTGTAAGTTAATTTTGCAAACTCTAAAGAAACACTAACTACATTTCTAAAATATTCTAACATTATTTCAAACTGAAAACTTGACTATTTGTTTTTTAATCACAGAATAATTCAGCAAAAAGAAGATAAGTTAATTATTTATTTTTTTTAGATTTGAAATTAAATACAAAATTATGAAATATATTTGATCCACTTTGTTTGGTAATTCTAAATACATTTGTTTTTATTTTAGGCGCATGTTTATCACTTAATGAAAAGTGATTCTTATTCAAGGTACCTACGTTCTGAAATGTACAAAGAATTTCTGAATGGTTCTAAGAAAAAGGTAGCGATAAATAAACGTATTGTATATTTTTAATTTATATACATTCAATGAAATCATACAATAAAAATGCCTAATCGAATTGTACGATCGCAACTCCGTCTAAGATTTTTAATGATATTTCATGTTTTCAGACATCTGTGAAAGGAATTCGGTCAATTGTGTCATTTTCAACCCGTAAAGACACGATAGGGTCGTAATCACATAATATCGATCAAATAAAACACAGTAAACAAAAAAAAACAGAAAAACTCAAAAATTCACAGGATATTTATATAGAGATGATGATTATTCTTAAAAGAATGAATATCACTAAATTTCCAAGCCATTCATTGATTTAGTTGCAAATTAATGATAAATGAATACTTCAATTTTAATTTCTTATTCCAAAAGAAGAATTAAAAAATGTAAACTGCCAGACAATATTCGGTAAAACGAGGTTCGATTTTGTATATGTAAATCTGTAGAAAAATAATAGATAAATAATTGAGCGCTTTGATGTCTTTCATATAATAATTACTCTATTTAAATGCCAATAAAAATTAAACTATTTGAAATATCACAGACAAATTAGCGAGGATCAATTATTTGTTGATCTAGTTAAGGAATTGAAGTTCTATTCAAATCTTTATGTGATAATTGTTTTTGGATCGGAATACGATTGAATTGACAACAAAATACAATTAAGATTTTAAGAAATTGTTCAATTAACTTTAATTCTTATATACAAATAAAACATTGAAAATCTAAAGTTTAATTTTATCTATTAAATAATATTTTTTTTTAAAAAAACACACTATATATATATTAAATAATATTATATTATGCTTATAAATATTAAAGAGCAAAATGAACGAATTAAGAAGAAATAAATATTGAAGCTTCTGAGAATATGTTTTGGTGAGCTAAGAGTTAATCTTTCGATTATTTTTTTTAAATAACTATTTATTATACAAATTTAATGTTAAAAACATTTTTATATCATTTTTGTTCACAGGAATATGTTATAATTATGGAATTTACTGCATTTACAGGTTCATTTTACATGAAGTAATGTTAAAGTAATCACAGCCAAACGTGAATTGAGGACATGTAGTATTTTTTACTTCATGAACACATCTGTTTGAAAGTATTAATGACGATTAATTATTTACAGTATACTTTAATGAGACATTAAAGGTATTTTTGAAGATAATGGAATAATAACTAAACGAAAATAATAATTGAATAACTGCTAACAATAAAATTATTGTAATATAAAAGTATTATACATTTCGACTTTCTCTCGTTTTGCAGATTTATTTTTAAAAAATATGGTATACAAATCATATTAAGGGGGAATATACCTTTGATGGGTCGGAAAAATCGTTTTTTTTTTTTTTTTTTTTTTTTTTTTTTTTTTTTACATTTTCGTAAACTATAACATGTCGTGTCATGGGCGCCGGCCATGTGTACCGAATCTTTAATCGCGTTTTTCTCGATTTCATATTTTCAAATGCGGTTGTCAACTTTTCTCTGGATCAGCTAAACCGATTCTTCT
>JABFPJ010002497.1:0-19343 GCA_022817425.1 Gryon sp. ZL-2020
TTATAAAAATTAAAACATTAATATTAAAATAATTTTACAGAATGTATATTAAAACACAATATTAATAATAAAGACAATTGAAAATGTGTCTAATATTTCTTTTACATATTCAAAAGCACGACTGTAAATGAACAGAAATGATATTTGTTGTCACAATTAACATTCAATTGAGTTGAGGTACAACCACGAGTGCATTAACACGAACATTGAGATAAATGTTACAAAGTAAATAAGAAAATATATGATGAAACCTAATATCATTTAAAATGCCACTTTTATTATTTCTTTTAATGAAACTCAATAAATTTGAATGAACCCAGTTATATAATAATTTATACAAATAATAATTCCAAAGCAACTGATCTCAAAAATTGTTAAACGCCATAAAGCCGTGAATTTAAAGTCAGTTGAGTTTTATCTCATGAAACGAATTCATTCTTAAAACAACGAATTGCATTGTACTTAGATGTAATCTTGACCTTCGCAATGAAAGAAATGTAATTTAAGGCATGTCTTCAGCAGAACAGAACACTATTGAATTAATGCTTATAACGTACAAGACAGTTATCAATTAAAATAAAATTATCTATTTGATCATCTCCAGTTGTTGGTGCAAAAGCAAACAAAATGAAGAAAAAAAAATATAGATAAACATAAAGAACAAAGATAATCTTATTAATTAACATAATTTATTTATTCAAACAATGATTAAGATTGTACTAATTATATTTTATTTTTTGTTTCAGAAAACAAACCTGCGGACAATCTCGAATATAATGTCCCTTTTTGAAACACAAATGGCACAGATAAGTCGACGGCGGTCTTTTCGTTGGTTTTCGATCAAGAAGAGCCAACTCGCTAAAGTGTTCCGTAAGATCGCCGATACTTTCTGCCAAAGTACTTCCAATTCTCGTCGAATTTTGATGCAAGTATGACTGCGAAGTTGCGGAAGGAAAGTTGCTCCATATCGTTGGAAGAAGTTTGTTCTGCAAAAGGTTTGTTGAATGTTTAATTTTATTTCAAGAAATTGTTTAACGATTTGTTCAAATGCAGCCGGAAAGTAACGAATAACAACGTATTTTGAGGATTTGGTGTAACATTCGAAACATTCTGGGAATTTAGAAAAGCTGGCAGCTATAATTATATCACTGCTTGAATTGTTTCACTGTTGTCAAGCTAGAAAATTAGTCTATCTCTGAAAGAAGATATGTGTTTTTTTGACATAATGAATCTGCAATTTATACATTAAACTTTGATGTTACGATTTTAATTAATATTTTCCTTTTTATGTAGAAGTTCAAATTAATGAAATATGTTTTGAATAATAATTTGTATAATTAAGTACTGTTACACTAATAATTGATAGTATGATATTTAAATTAATGATTCATTTACTTAATTAAAATTATCATTATTAATATTATTTTATTTTAATTAATATTACTTATCATTTCTCTTAATTAAATATCATTACATTTTCATTTTCAGTTGAATTAATTATATCTTTCGTGTTAAATATGCTTACAAGTCTTAAATTACATGGAAAAATTGTATTGAAGTAACAGCGAAAGCTTTACTATGATCGCATGGTACTTCGCTGCTAACTTTAAACCGGCTTTTAGGAAGCATGGTTGTGTTATTAATGGTCAAAAGTATGACTAATACTTTCATTAAAAACTTTAGTGATGCGTAACGCAAAGGCATTTATATTGCTCTGGATCTTTGAAATAAGTAATTGAATTAATCTTGTTTAATATCAACAAATAATTAATAAACATAACAATTTAGTATAAAGTTATACATTATTGCAGCGTTTATAAATATCTTTGCAATTGGTTCGACAATAAATATTCGGAATCAAGCGTGATATCAAAATAGTATTTCCTAGATATCGTTTGATCGCCAAGTAATGGCGTTATAAATTATAATCAATATAAGTGCAATTTTATTGGGGTGATAAAATGACATCCAAACTTAAACTAAAATTTAATTGTGAACATCAAAATTATAAAACTCAATTGACTTAATTAATATATGAAAAATGTTTTGCGAGATGAAGACGAACTAAATATTACAAGTTTATTTGTTTAATTAACTCAATAATTAATCATGAAAAATGAGGAAATTATTTAAACAGTCATAAATCAAATGTTTGTTTTACAAATTTTGATTGAAAACTCGGCTTCCTTCAAATCAAAGATCAAATCAAATCAAAGATTGGTATATTTTTGTTGCATTATGCTTTGAAAAGTATAAAAATACTTTCCACCGTTTCGAGGGGAAGATATACTGTCATAAACAGCCGGTTATAACAAGAAAACTCTATACAATGAAAATCTTGTGAGAACCGGAACACAATTTCAAACAATTTAGTTTACGAAAAGGAAGCAAGTACGCAAGTATGGTTTATCATTCATACCATATTCATTAAATTAAACATTTATTTGTTCATACAATATGGTTCATTCTTAACTTTTTACTTTGTTTTTAACTTTGAAAATTCTAAGTCTTGAAAAATAACTGAATTTGATTTTATTTTTCCTTTTCTTTAGATTAATATACCTGTTCTGAGACAATTGAGTTTTGATCGGCAATAGTGAGGTACACCCAATTGAGTAAATGCGGCGAATAATGTCGGCTGTGATGAAGCGCTTGATTTTGACCCAAAAGTTCGACCGCGGCGGTGTCTTGTGAAATTCGCGAACGATGTTGTAGGTGCCGAAGTGGCGGCTGGGGGTGGCAGGCCGCCATCCTGTTCTACGTGCTGCTTCCAAGGTCGCCCAAACATTTACAAACTTGCGACTCTGATAATCATTCCTTTTGCAATTTTATCTTTCAGTTTCGTCCCGACACTCAAACTACTAAATAATTACAGAATCCATTGTTTTTGTAATAATTAAAAAACAGTTTTTCGTAATGTCTTTACACCTTGCAAACAACTCAACATTTTCAATTCAGCTCTGAACTTGAAACATTTGATAATTAACAGGGAAAAATAGAAATGATATTATTACAAAAAATGTTCCATCATTTGTTACAAAAAAGTCTTTCATAATGTTGTTTCAAATCATCAATCATGTTTTCTTGTTTGTGTTTTTGGATTTCACAAAACACATTCATCACAAATGTCAAAAAAGACTTAAAAAAAAAGGTAAACTGATTAAGTTATGCAAAAAAATGTCGACTACTTGGAAAAGACTGTTGAACGGTGAAAGCTCTTGGTGGAGAGGTTCCCGTTCGCATACTGTGTGCTTTCGAGGCACATACTCCCGCAATGGCAAAGACCCCCGCCATGTGGTGAATCTATTTCAGTGCTTGCTTATGCTCGTCGCCGACAGAATTGCCTCGGTTCCTTCTCTTTGCGTATGTCACGACTTGTGTACACACATATGTACATATACATATGAATTATATGATGCTTGTGTGTATGTACAAGCCAGAGAAAGACGGAAGAAGACGGCCCCCTCGTGGTCCATCAAAATATCGCACGAAGAACAAGACAGCTGGGCTCTGTTAGCGCGAAGCAGCGCCAAGATAAGACAAAATTCCCAAAATGTGACGTTTTCAAAGATTCCAAAGACTTTAACCTTTTGAATTCATTTAAGATAATGCAAATTTAACTTTTCATTACACTGAGAAAATGTAATATGAATAATTTTAATTAAAAAATATTTATTACATTTTAAATAAATAATAAAATACAGTAAAAATTCTTCATCTTTTACATGATGTAGAGTTTTACTTGAAAATTGTACTGAACATTTAGCAAATAAGTGTGATAAATAGATTGGTTCGGTAAAATATTAAAGTGTTGAAACCTATGTAAGTTAAAACTGTGTCTTATCTTTGAAATGCATTTAGAAAATTACTCGGTAAACAATTTAAAGAACATTGGATATTAAGGAAGTAGCTATATGGATTTATGGTATAAAATTGAAGTAAATTGCACGGCGCGGTTTCTCATCGAGCTTTTCTGACCTTTAAACTTGGACTAGCATTTATCCAAAGAATGTTTAAACCAAGCTTGGTTTAAACTAAAGTTCAAATCCGTTAGTCACGCACTTTTGGAATTCAACTTTTAATACTAATAAGTTAAGAGCAGCGCAGGTTGAAATAAATGTCTTTAAATAATATAAAATTCACTGCTAATATATCAATTATTAATTTTACAAAGAAAAAAAATAGAGAATAAAATATGTTAACTGAAAAATGATTAAAAATGTCTAATGATTCAGAATTACATACTTTAAATAAAAAAATATCATTCAGATAATTGAAGTTTATTAATATTGTAAAGCAAAAAAAAAATTCGATATAAAAAAGATACAAAAAAGGGGAGAAATATTATTTTAAGGCGTTGAGATTGCGACTACCGAAAATAGCTTATACGAAAAGTAATTACATCTAGAAGGTCACATCAGTTGGTATTTCGTGTTCATTCAACAAATTTTAATTTTGCGATAATTACACGAACCATTTGCAGATACTAAGCTCATGCATCGTATACAAAACTTGAAGTCTAAACTTTAAATATAAAACAATTGCGATTTAAAGTTAGCAACTCGGTTATTTGTTATATGCAACATTTTATTTTGCTAACTTTTGTGTTAGAAAATGATGTCATTGTAATCCATCATTTAAAAAGTACGTAAAATTGTTCTACTTTCCTTTTAGGTATTCAAATTAAATGTAGCGAATTTATACGCATATATATTATAAACATGCAAATACTACCTACTCTTACATGATCTATAAGAAACACTATAGATATGTTGCATATAGCATAGTTGTTGATACACTAAAAATAACTTTTCGATTAGACAATTAAAGTTTACTTATTTTCGGAAGATATTTTTATTATGCACAAAAATAAAATATCAATTTTCTTTTTTTTTATGATTAAAGAAAGGAAAAGGGCAGAAAAGACCACAACTAATAGTACTAGTTACAAGTCTTTATTTTAATTTAACTTTTCGTCGACTTTTGATGGTAGATTGTTCGGTGGAGTAAAGGAAGGCGTATAATTGTAGGATCGATATCCATCGATAATATACCTCTCTGTGTTTAGTTCGTCATTCTTGGCTGTTAAATCGGGTCGGTACAACATACAATTCGCATCTTTGCGGTTCCCGTGGTGAATTTCATGTGCAAACAGTGACTCAAATCATATAATATATTAAAAAAAAGTTATTCAGATTCATTTTTATTGGATAAAACATTTATTTTCAACGTAAGTTTTTTAAGTGTACTGAATACGAATAGTGTTATTGCTTGTGAACATAGTATACTACAGTATGCTTTGAGTTATGAATTTTTGCGTTTATTTGCATTAAATATTGTATAAACGACAAATGATATATATTTTAGGTCATTCTTATTTTAAAAAATGTATAATTTTTAAAAAGTAATTAGTATTTGTGAAAAGTTAAAATTAAAACAATTGACGAATAAAGAAAGATTTGCCATGATAAATAGTAAAGTGTACAAAATTTTAGTGTATCGTTTCAGTTGAATATTAAACAATCAAATTTTAATATAAGCGTAATTAGGATAAACATAATTAATACTGTTAATTATAAATTAAAATAATATTTGTGAGTAAAATGTAAATTTAACTGTTTTTCTTGTTCCCTAAAATATTTATTATTATAAGTTTGTATCCTTGGAATAAAATGATTTTTATAGACGAATTGAATGAACTATTATATACATATCGACAGTTCATATAAATATGTAATTCTTTTTGTCAATTGTGTGTATTATTTATGATTATATATGTATGTATATGCGATTATAAGAATAGAAATAAGTGACAGGTGTCAGTATTGACATTAAATGTCAGATAATCGCATTGATGAAGTAGATGCAACGGAAATTGAACGCAATAAATATTATTGTGTACAAAAATAAGCATACTCTTTGCAATCGATTAACGTTTTTGGCATGTGCGTGACTGACTTCTTTAAAACTGTTTGTTATCTGCTTTCAGTACAAAAGTTGACAAAGTACAATTCTATAAAGCATATCGAGCATACTCGTCCACTTCACAAGTATTTGTGTCGAAAATGATTATCAGACGCAAACTACGAAATTCGTCACTGTTACGAATAAAACATGGATAAGTTAAGGATTTCCACAGTTGCAGTCAAAATTTTACGAGTACGATGTTCGTTTTTAGCTATTGTTTCTGTTCTTTTTTTTTGTTTCTTTGGAAAACACAAAATTACGTGTGAAATAATTCTTCAATTTCTGTAATTGATTATTTGTTAATTATTTCAGGAAAGTATTTTGAAAAAATAGTGAAATTTAGTGTAATTTAAATTGACAAAATGGACAAGTACGAAACAATTGAAGTTGTCGGTGAGGGAAGTTATGGGATTGTAATGAAATGTCGACACAAGGAAACGAAACAAATCGTAGCGATAAAAAAGTTTTTGGAAACTGAAGACGACCCACATGTTCGCAAAATGGCTTTTAGAGAAATTAGGATGCTAAAAGTGAGTCTTAATTTGTACAATGTAAAATTAAAATATTTTATTAATGAATAACTAATTTTGTTTTGTATTTAGAAATTACGGCATGATAATCTGGTCAATTTAATTGAAGTTTTCCGACGTCGGAAACGTTTTTATTTGGTTTTTGAATATCTCGATCATACGGTTCTTGATGAACTGGAGTCTGCCGGAGGTGGACTTGGCTTTGAAGTTTCCAAGCGTTACATCTTTCAGATCCTTCGAGGACTCAATTTTTGTCATACAAATCATGTAAGGGTTTAAAATAACAAAAACAACATAAATAATATCAAAGATAATTGAATCGAAAATTAAATGTCCTTACAATGTTACATTATGCATTTTTTATGAGTTCGACTTATCATTTGTATTTAGTCTCGAGTTCCATCAGCCAGTAATATTCTAGGAACGTTATGACACTCTATAAACATTTCTATTATACTCAGTAGTATGATTTAGTTTAAGCTGAAGTTGTAGATATAATATTTGTAATCAGTTTAATATCTTTATTTTGAGTAAAGTTTATAATTCACTTTTATTTTATAATCATTGTTATTTAAATAACGTTTAATGCAAGACGATACAAAGCAGTTATATGTAAAACAATGTTTCAGATAATGCATCGTGATATTAAACCGGAAAATGTGTTGGTCTCTCCAAATGGTGTGATAAAGTTGTGTGACTTTGGTTTTGCGCGATTTTTCACCGGTCCTAATGAATCATGCACAGATTATGTCGCAACACGATGGTATCGAGCACCTGAACTTTTAGTTGGCGATACTCATTACGGAAAAGCAGTCGATATCTGGGCCGTTGGTTGCCTTTATGCAGAAATGATCAGTGGGGACCCTTTGTTTCCTGGCGAAAGTGACATCGATCAATTGTACAGAATTATCAAAATGCTTGGTTGGTATATTTTTAACATTTTAATAAAAAATTTACATTTAACATATTTTAACTTCATATTCAACAAAAACATGTTTTTTTATTTTTAGGTAGTCTTTGTACAAAACACCAAACAATGGTCGGCCGAACGAATACCCGAATGTTAAGACGAACAAGTATCGATGACATGTCTGCAAGTACTCCAGCCGTTGGTTTTCGAAATTTAAGAATAGTTTTTCCGTCCTGGAACAACATTGCTTTGGACTTCTTATCACAGTGTCTAAGGATGGATCCTGATCTGAGACCCGGTTGTTCAACCCTCTTACAGCATACATTATTTACTCAGGACAACTTTAATGAAAAATATTCGGCGGAACTTCGAGCTTATATCGAAAAAGAAGCTCTTGTGAATCCTCTCATTCTTAGACGAGATGAATCCAGAAGGATGAGTGTGCTTTCCACTGATGAAACGCCACCAAGAATTTGTCAAAGTGGAATTGGAAGGTGAAAATTGGAATTAATAATAATCAAATTATATAGATTTATGATTGTTGTTAATATTAATTTATTTGAATTAATTAAATATTTTTAGGTGGCAAATCAATGCTTTAAAAGATATCAAATCATCGGAAAAATTTGATCCAAAATCAGTGGAATTTTCTGATGCTCAATCAGGAAATCAACCTTTAACACCAGCAATAAATCGACTTCGTGACATAAGTTACCTTGGTCCAACTTCCACGAGCATAAGAAGACTTGAGCCCAATAAAGCATCATTTTTGCCAGAATCTGGCGGCTGTTTATTGCCAGCGTTACCATCCCGAGAACCCACAGGTTTCATCAAAGCAAATATTAAACGACGAAGACCAGAAATCCCATCGTTTGGGTGATAGTAGCTTCAAACAGAAGATACATCTAATTACCACGTTCATTTTGTATAGTACGGTTTTCATTTGCATTTATTTATTAAATTATTCGTTAATTTTTGTTGTACTTTTGTAAAGTACATATGCGGTATGTTCAATTAAAGATTATTCATTTAATGATTTGTACATTTTTCTACTTGTTCATATTTTGTATATTATTGAGTGCAGTTTTTTAAGATACAAAAGAGTGTATATAAGAGGTGAAATTTTTATTATTCATTCGCTTTTAATAAAACGTGACTTTTTCATAGTTATTTACTATTTATTGATAAATAGAGTAAATTTAATATAATATGCGTTAATATGCTTAAAAATAATTAAATTATCATCTTATTGTTTTAAAATTATTGAAATTAAGTTTAATTTGATCAATTTAAATTGAGTAAATTAAATTAGTTAAAAAGAAACAAATGAAAGATATTAATATTTTCAAAAAAATTACGTTACTTTAGGTTGATTATATAAATCAATATGGTAATATTTAACTATATATTTTAATATAAATAACTAATTCTGAGCAGAAATAATTATATTTCGTGTACAAAATATAAATAATACCATGCAAATATATTATATATTATTAAATAGTATTTTGTGTAAAAAATTAGTGAGTTTTATGTAAATTACATTAAAACGCTGTTAAAATATGTGCTTATAATACAAATAAAACCTGAAATTGTACATTTATTATGTAAATATTGAAGTAATTATAGAAAAATAATATTTTTATATTTTATATAAATACTTCAATTAAAAGTAGATAACATTTTTAGCGATTTTTTGAATTGTATACTGAAATGTAGACGTATTATAATTTAGTTTTAATAAAACTGTACATTTTCAAAAGGTATCTTTTTTCTGCAACGAATTAAAACAAATGTTTAAACATGTTGTTTGCAGATTTGATTATTGTATACACTTAGCTTACGTAATTTGCATTTTTTAAAGACCTCTTTTTGTTTTTATTACAAAATACATCGCCTAGAAAATTTAAATTTGGCGCTTTTGAAATAACTCGTCAAACTTCTTTAGCTTGACAAATCAGGAATTAATCTTATATTTCGAAGTAGGCTTTTATTTCTTATAGTTTCTCGGGTGTGTCGTAGTGAATCAGTTCAAAAGATTTAATTGTCTTAATTGGTAATTTAAAGAACATTTCGAAATTAAAGGTATTTATTTTTTTATAGAATATATTTGATTTGTATTTATTATTATTATATTATAAAACAGTAAATTCATTGAAAGTAAAAAAACTATTATCAGAATGTATTTCTTACTCAAATAACTTATTTGAGTAAGAAATTAGATAAATTTAATTAAATTAAAATAATCAAAGTAAATAAATTATTTTATTTATTTATGTTTATAAATATTTATAAACATATTTGTATTTATAAATATTTATAATAATCTATAAAAATTGTATAAGTATAAGTAAAAATAAACGCACTCCATTAAAAATACATTATAAATCTAAAATTCCATTCACGTTCATTTGTTATCATTTTAATTATTAAACTTTCCTATAAATCAATATTTTGTATTTAAAAATATCTCATAAGTTTACGTAAAAAAATGTAAAATATAAAATGACAGTCAGTGCCATCTTATTTAAGCCAAATAATCCTGAAATGGTAACAAAGTTTCCACAGGTATCGAGTCAGGGATCTAATTTAATGACTAATCAATGCAAATTTCCACCTGCATTTAATTTGTAATCGCATTTATCGAGTTTATTACCAATGCGGAATTGTTACTTATATGATTAAAATCAGTCAAATTATCTCAGTCGCAAAACAAACTTGTTATCAGTTTAACATTAGTAATTTCGCTATAATTTTTTTATAGATCACCAAACAAGCGGTGTGTACGGATAAATATATATACCTGCTCTGAGATCACTTTCATTAAATTTTAAACAATGTCTTCAAATGGGTAAGTATTATTTTTTATATTAAAAAAATATATAAATTAATGTATAAATTAATACATAGTAAAATTAAAAATATTAATGAATAAATATATGTAATACATAAAAATTATTAATTTTATAAGAAGTATAAAAATCGAATTTATTGCTTAAAAAAATTTAAAAATTATTACAAATAATGTTGAATAGGTACTTTATCTTCAGTTGAACTTGAAAACTAAAAAATGCTAATTTTAGAAATAATTTTTCTTTCAATTAATGTATTAAAAAAATTGTCTGATGTAATATAAAAACAGAGACAATCATATTAAATATTTTCGGTATTTCTAATTGTCATACCTGAAAAGCGGCTGAATTATGAGTTCCTCGAACTTATTATCTAACTATTTTTTTTCCAACAAAATGAGTTTGTACAAGTCAAAAGAGATAGAGCCTATTTATAGGAAATCGTCGGAAACTCATGTTTTATTTAACTTTGAAATTTGTGTCCATTCTAAAACCAGATAGTATTCGTGATAATTGAAAAAAGTATTTTTACTAATTTCAGAGTTATTTATTAAAATAATAAATTTATAGAAACTTTTGCTAATAACATTGTTCAGAGAATAATGTTATTAGCTTTAAATACATTTTATTAAAATTGTTATTTAAAATGATTTCAATTAATGTAAACTTCTTTACCTTTAGCAGGTAAATCAGTTTTACATGTCAAACCACGTGGTTTTATCAATAAAACTCAGTGAACATTTAAAGAGCACTGTTTTTAAACTTGTTTCTAGGCAAATAAATAAACTTAATAAAAATTGAGACAGGTTTGAAAATGATGTTAACGAGTTCAGCCGCTATTTTCCGTCAGGGTGAAAGTATCTCATTAAAACATCGAAAGATTTGCAAAGACATGTGAAAATGATTGTCGTTTCCTTATGAAATGTGTACTATATCAGTTTGTTATCTTTACTTTTGAGAGACATTTCATAATATTTCATTTGAAATTTCATAATCAGTTTTATTATTGACTGAAAGACTAAAAAATAGTTACTTGTAACGCGGGTTAGACGAGAATCACAAAAAAGTACATACATATATTGATTTAATAAATATTATGCTTCTCAAACATGTCGCACAAATTATATGTCAATTTTCAATTCGCAATGTTCATACAAGTAGAATTTTGTAAGTAAATGTTCAGTTGAAATATTATCGATGTTTGATTTACGTTCATTCTATTAATACCTTACTTAATTTGTATACAAGTAAAAAATAATGCTAAATAATATATTATTTATTTCAGATTGCAAGCCAAGTTGATAGATGGAAAGAAAATTGCAAAAGATGTTCAAAATGAAGTCAAAGCAGAGATTGAAGCCTGGATGAGTGCTGGCAAAAAGAAACCAAAACTGGTTGCAATTTTGGTGGGTGAGGATCCAGCGAGTAATGTTTATGTCGGCAACAAAATGAAAGCTGCAATTGCAGTTGGTAAGATTTTATATAGCAATGCTTTATATTATATTTATATGCATAAAATTAAATAAAATATAAAAATGATGTTTTCTGCAGGTATCGACAGTGAAACTTTAAGATATGATTCAAGCATCACAAGTGAAAAATTATTAGGCAAAATTCAAGAGCTAAATGAAGACCCAACTGTGGATGGAATTTTAGTACAATTGCCATTGCCAAGTCATATTAAAGAATCCGATGCTTGTCAAGCAATTATACCTTCCAAGGACGTTGATGGTTTTCACAGAGAAAACATGGGCAAGTTGGCATTAAGTGTTAAAGGAATTGTACCAGCAACACCAGCGGCTGTTCGTGAACTCATAGTTCGATCAAAAATTGATACTTTTGGTAAAAATGCTGTCGTTGTTGGTCGATCGAAAAATGTTGGCTTGCCAATTGCGCTTTTATTACATGCAGATGGAAAAGGTAATTTAACTTAATCAATTCCAAAGCAGGAAATTATAATTACTTAAATGTTTACATTTTGAGAAAAATACGTTTTACTAAATATATATTTTTTAGATGAAACAGAGGCTCTGGATATGACAACGACGATTTGCCACAGGTACACACCACCTGAAGAATTGAAAAAATTCGCTCAATTGGCGGATGTTATTGTAACTGCAACTGGAGTTCCTGGTTTGATAACGAAAGACATGGTGAAACCTGGCGCATGTGTTATTGATGTTGGTATAACAAGAATTACCACTCCTAGTGGTACGACAAAGCTCGTTGGAGATGTTGATTTTGACGAGGTAAAACAAGTGGCTGGTCATATTACACCGGTTCCTGGGGGCGTTGGTCCAATGACTGTAGCAATGCTTATGAAAAACACAATGATTGCTGCCAAATTGAATGACCAAATGAAACAACAAAATTGATAATTAATATCAATTGAATACAAATTTAGGTTTTACATGTTAAATAACATTGTATAAGTTTTATCAAGTATTTTGTATGACAAAATATATATGTAATGTTGAAACGTTTTGTACAATAATGATATAATAAAAAGATATTGTATCTATTAATAAAGATAAAATCCATAGAAATCTTATTTATTAATAATAAATTTGGTAAATATTGAACGAAAATATTTGTTTGCTATTTGCTAAATATGTTTGCTATTTGCGATAATAATAATCTCGATAAAATGTTAATCTATATTATTTATAAATAATTGTTTGTTAATTACACTGTTATTAATGTAATAGTTATAGCAGAATCTCATAATCAATATTGATTAATAATAATAGTTATAATTATAATAAATATGTTTAAATGACCATAAGTTTAAAAATAATGCGGGTTAAAGTTCGCAAAGATTTATTTTTACTTTGTGAAATTCAGTAACTATCTAACCTCTGTGCAATTACACAAGTTTTGCATGCTAATATTATGCTGAAATATCTGATTTTTACACCTAATTAATTCTTAATCAAGAATGAATCTAAGTACAACATGTCGTTTTTTTATTCAAGCCACTCATAAAATTACAATATCAGTGTGTACGAAGAACTATCGTGCATTTTCAGTCAGTTCAAGCAGAATGACCAAACCGAAAGTTTTAGTTACTCGACCCGACATTCCAAAAATTGCATTCACACTTTTGAGTCAACGGTGAAAACAAGCTTACATATTTCAAATATCTATTAATTTTTACTTTAAAATGTCAATTTCAAATTATCTTTCACTTTGTCTTGATTCTAACCTTATTTATTGGGAAATACAAATATTTAATTTCATATATGTCGATAATTATTCAATAAAGGATTTAAGAATAAAAATATAAATTAATTGTATGATAATAAATAAGTTTTTATTCATTATAATTATTATTTGCAGATGTGATCTTATAGTATGGAACAAATCCGAACAAATGCCCCAACATGAACTTATATCGAGAATCAAAGGTGTTGATGGACTATTTTGTATTCTTTCTGATAAAATAACTGAAGAGGTGGTAGAAGCAGCGGGGCCTCAATTGAAGGTCATCGCCACAATGTCGGTTGGTGTAAATCATTTAGATTTAAGAGCTATTAAACAACGAAATATTAAAGTTGGCTATACACCTGGTGTATTGACTGAAGCTGTCACAGAATTGACAATTGGATTGTTGTTGGCAACTTCGAGAAGATTTTTTGAAGCTCAAAATGCTATGATGAGGTATTATATTATATTTAACATTAAACATTTATTTTTTATAATTATTCATTAATGTAATTCAAATGTTTTTATGATGAAATTATTTTTTTTAATTTTGCCAAACTAAGAACTTTTTAAAATAAAAAGTAGACTGCACTTTAACGTTTCGATTATTTATTAGTCTTCATCAGAAATTTCTTGGTGAATATACATGTTTTTTCTTTTTATTATATATTCGATGTTATATTTCATTTTAATTAATCTGATAATTAAAATGAAATATAACATCGAATTTTAATTCGATGATTTGAATTAAATTGAATTTTAAATTGAAATTTGATTTTAATTAACTGATAAGATCAATTTTTTAATCATTTAATTAATTGATATTACCAGTTAATTCCAAATTAATGGAAATTATTAACTTTAAGTGATTAATTAAAATGATATATAACATCGAATGTATAATAAAAAGAAAAAAACATATATTCACCAAGAAATTTCTGATGAAGACTAATAAACTTTTTTATTTAAAAAAGTCCTTAGTTTGGCAAAATTAATCACTTACAACATACAATTATTTAGGACCGAAAATATAACTATCTATGATTATTAAATGTTTCTTAATTTTTTAGAGGTGAATGGAAGGGCTGGGAACCAACTTGGATGTGTGGACCAAGACTGTCTGGATCGACAGTAGGAATCGTTGGCTTAGGTCGAATTGGAACCAGAATTGCCGAATGTTTAAAGTCTTTTAAAGTTGGACGAATCCTTTACACAAGTAGATCTGAAAAGCCTCAAGCAGCTGCATTTGGTGGTGAAAAAGTTTCCTTTGACACACTGTTGGCAGAAAGTGACTTTGTTATTGCAATTGTTGCACTTACACCAGAAACAACAGAAATGTTCGATAAAAAGGCATTCGACAAAATGAAGAAAACGGCAATTTTTATTAATGTTAGTCGAGGTGAAGTTGTACATCAGCCATCATTAATTGAGGCTTTAAAAAATGGAACTATTAGAGCTGCGGGTCTTGATGTTATGACCCCAGAACCGATTCCTTTGGATAGTGAATTGCTGAAGCTCAATAATTGTGGTATTTTTATTGTTATATTTTTTCTTATTATTTAAAAACTGTTTAGAAATCATTGAGGAATCTGTGTTAATTATTTTTATGATGTTACAGTTGTATTGCCGCATATAGGAAGTGCTGCGGCAGAAACGAGAGAAGAAATGGCCAAATTAACGGCAGAAAATATTTTAGCCGTGCTTGCTGGAAGTCCAGCTAAAATTCCTATGGAACTGATATTATAAATAATATATAATATATATAGTATATATATGAATATTAATTAATGTACGTACAGATATTTTTATTATACTTTAATACTGTCTAAAGAATAATATGAAAACTAATTTTACAGGTATAAATATTTTTACTATTTATTGTAACTATTTGTTTTGCATTATTAACTTTATTCATACAATTATTTGCAATAATATTCAAAATATTAGTTATTAAAGTGAAATAGAAAATTGTTAAGTTTATTATGAATGTTTCATAAAAAATTTCTGTGACCAGTGCAATAGAAATATTGCAATATATATTGGAAGATTATAGAAATTTACGTGAAAGATTTATAATGAATTGTTATAGTTTTATGGACTATTTAAAATCGTAAGTATTAATTACAAAATTTATTTAAATTAGAAATTTAAAGTCACTTTATGGGAGTTTCATTTATAAAAATGATTAGATGGTGACTATATACTAATTCTAATACAACAAATGTGTTTCATATATTTAACATTTGTGAAAAAAACTTATAAAGATGAAATCTATTTGAAGAGATTCTAACTATTTCCAATAAAACTTGAAAAAAACCCTAATTCATGTAAGTAAATATGCCTGGTCTTTTTAGTAAGGGTTAATAAGTGTTATCTTTGTCTAACTAATAACGTAGAGAATGGCTAAACAAAGATAACACATACTGAAAAAGTTTAAGAAAGACCAGGCATATTTGCTAATGACTGTACAAGATACTGTGGGTATATTAGCAAATTGGCAACATTTAATGGGGATTGCTAGGAACTTTATTTTGAGTGGATATTAATTTTTGTAATATCCAATAGATGTCATACCCAACTAATACAAAGTACAAACTTACACAAAAAATACACTCAGAAGAATACAATAACAAAAATTGTTATATTTCCTTGTATTTGTGTTGTATACGCGTAATTGTAAAACAATTATTATAAAATATAATAAAAATTATAATAATTAATGATACTTTTTATAAATAGTAGTAAAAGTTGTCATTAAATATATAAATTTTTATTATATTTTATAGTAATTTTTGTAAAGTTATGTGTATATAATACAAATACAAGGAAATATAATAATTTTCGTTATTTTATTTTCCTCAGAGCTTGGTTGGCTAAAGACGATAGAATTATAACTTAATTAATTATACTGTATAGCGTTGACGTAAATATCCGATAACTATAGAAAAAATACAGTGTAGAATATATAAGTATATTCTGTGATATATATTCTCCCTAATAGCACAAAATATTTTAAAATATTCCAAGAATATTCTTAGGATATTTAAAGTGGGCTGGGGTGAATGATTCCGAATGAATACCATTATGGAAATATATATATATAATCTAAATTTGAATATATAAAAATTATGATTTGATCAAAATCAGTTTATGTTTATCTGGCTAAATGATAAGACCTCATAGTGCTTATTTTTAAATATACACTCGGCATAACAAAAAATGGGACACAAAAAAAATGAAAAATGGGTAATTTTCAAAACGTTATAACTTTGTAAATTCCCATTGTAATTAAACGATCTTTTTTCAATTTGTAGGTAAAATTGTGTACTATAAGATGATTTTTCCATAAATTTGATTTTCTTCTCTTAGGAAAACTCAAGAATATCCAACTTTTTTATGTGAAATTTTGCGAAATTTAAGCTGTTTTACCAAGTACGATTGCATACGATTGTTAACGTTGCATATCGAATTTCATTTATTGTTTTTCCAATTTGTTCAGAAAAAGATGTCCTTTTTAAAAATGACTTAGTAGAATCGACATGAGCGATCTTACAGCTATTTTAGTTGAAAATTTGGAAATTGATTTTTTTTTTAATTGCCCGTATCTCTCTTATTTTCCAACGAAATTAGCCGATTTTTTTTTATTTTTAGTATATTTTTTATTAAGGGAACTCTCGACGAAAAAAGCTATTTTCACCAATTTTGAAAAGTCAAGATGATTTTTCAATTCAGTTACCTTGATTGTTTTGGTGATTTGTAGATTTCAGGCTCCTGAATAATAACCTGTATCGAAAACTAAAAACAAATCACTTGTTTATAAATTATTAACAAGAAATTGTTAAAAAGATCTCTATCTTTAAAAAGGGATTATGAATTTTATTGATTTAAGCGTCACTTTTTTCGAAAATTGCAGACGGAAGTTTTATATCTATTAAAAAACAAAAGTTATAAACAATAATGCAAAAAACAATCGAAATTAAAATCCATCCGTAATTTCTACAAAGAATTTAAAAATAAAATGAAGTAAATCGGATGTAAATTGCAGCACCGTCACATTTTTGAAGTTAAAAAATCGAACAAAATTGAAAGTTTAAAAACAACACCAACCAATCATCCGGAAAGGTAAATACGTTAAAAAGGAAAAAGTCAGTTACATTTTTCATATTATTTTTTTGATATTTTTTTCTTGGTCTGATAAACCACTCAAATTTGAGTGGTTTATCAGACCACGCTTTGGTAAAGCTCGGGCCCCACGTTGGGTGCCAGTTGAAACGATATTATATTACAATATAAATATTAAATTAACAAGTTCAGTGATGAACTGAGGGTCTTGCTCTGGGCTTACACAGCCAATGAATCAGAGCAAGCCCTTCTCTGAGAACTTAAATACAAATAAAAATTTATTTTTCTTTAATAAATCTAAATTCTTTTCCTTTTCATTTGCGAAACGATAGTTCGATATTTAGAGTCGTTTCAATTACTCCTTCTACCAACCAACCTATTCCATCATATATAATTTCTCTACTTAATGCAAATTTTCGATGTTTGATATTTTATTAGTTGTTATTTCTGAAAAATGATAGAACTATCGTCCTGACTTCTCATCACACGAGTGTTCCTTCTTAATGTCTCTAATTAAAATATTAGCTTTATCGAACAATATTCTAATCCTTTAAATCCGATTTTCTGCTTCAAGTATCTTCTGGCATAAAGCTTCTCTATTCATGTGAGTTATTCGAATATCATTTGAGAGATATATAGTTTATTCTCTATTTAAAATTAAACAGAGAAGAAAGTATTAGAAGAGAAAAAAAAATTTATATTAGATCTCTCGGTAATGAAATTCGAACCGAAACAAGATACGCGAAAAAGTAAAGAAAAATAAACCCATATTTGGACTGCACTTTTTAACTTCTCAGTGACTTAGCAATGTAATATAACAAGTGAAACTTTACGGAGTATATTGGTTTCAAGTTTGTATTTGTTCTACTTCATATTTGTTTGTATTGGTAGGATGATATAGTCACAATGTTTTCACAACCAGAAAATCTCACGGACCGTTCCAATACATACACGACTAATCAGTCTTTATGGATCTGTGCCGCCGTCATGAATGAACGAGAAACAATGAATGAAAGCAAATATGTGACGATAAGAATCAACGCGGTCATGTCATAACTATCCTATTTTCAGCGACGTTCTACAACTCGACCCAAATTGTAATTTCTCCATTAATAATGCAATCATGTTCACTTCATATATATATGAATATCAATTAAAAATTATTAATACGCAATTTTTATAGATAATTGTCATTTTACATTAATATCATCTCTGAATCACTACTTTTCAAACTCAAGAGTTTGCTATATTATTTTGTAATTTCAAAATTGTTGTGATTTTGTTTTATAATCTATTTTAGGTAATTAACTTCTTGACTATAATTTAGTTACTTGAATGTAAATGTGATAATCCGTTCGATTGTTGTATTGAACAGTTCAATTAGAAAAGTCCTTAACGCTCGGACCACAAAAGCCAGGCCGAATTGCATTGGCTACCCGTAGTGCTCAGCCGAAAGTGGCTCGTCCTCATTTCAGCATAATTGCATCGAGCCATTTTCATGCGATCCAGATATTACAAACGTCTGTCCCAATGATTATTTCAAGACCCTTTAAAAACCTTTTTTTTCAAGTAAACTTATTTTCGCATTATTAATAAATTTGCCTGAGAAGATTTTTCAATTAAAAAACTAATGCACTAAGAAAACTCATAAAATAAAATTTATTAGCATTTCTAATAAAACTGGGACACTCTTGCTCGAATTTTAAATAATATAATTTATTTTATCCTTTTCATTAACATCTATACTAAATTTATGAT
>JABFPJ010002498.1:0-19340 GCA_022817425.1 Gryon sp. ZL-2020
TACAAAATTCGAAGGAGTTCCGAGATTTAGTACAGTTTGTTAGTGCTAGAGCTCAAGCGATAGCAGATAAAGTTATGCACATTCAGTCTGTAAAAGATGCTATCGCATATTTAGAATCGAAGAACGTCGAAGTCCAGAAAGTTCTGGATTTCCTCAATGCATTCTTTGGAATTCACGTCAATTCTTATCTCAGATCTTTGGAAAGCTTTAGTTTACAGGACGACCTTAACGAATTCCGTGACTTAATTCCAATTGACAAAGTAAAGTCCTTAGTCTTCCAATATATCAATTCCGACAAGGAGTTTCAAGAATTTGTGGAATATGTTCTAAGCGATAATACAAAGCAGATGGTCCTAGACATCGAGAGCGTTGAAGAAATACGTGAAATTGTCAAACACCTCCATGATGCAGGAACAAATATTTACAATGTACTAAATAAGGTCCACGAATTTTTCGGATTAGAAGCTTACAAACCATCGTTCAAGAATTTGAATGGCAAAATAAGCGGAGGACTAAGAGGATTCTTCGAAGATCTATCGCAACTCATTCCTAGAGAAAAAATTGAACAATTGTACAAACAAAAACTACAAAATTCAAAGGAGTTCCGAGATTTCGTGCAGTTTGTTGGAGCTAGAGCTCAAGCTATAGCAGATAAAGTTATGCAAATGAGGAATGTACAAGATTTCATCACTTATTTAAAATCTAAGAACGTTGAAGTACATAGAGTCCTAAATTTCTTGAATGCATTATTCGGAATTCACGTTAATGCAAATTTATTAGGTAATTACAATTTACATGATAATTTAAAAGAGTTCCATAATCGTATTTCCGTAAATAAAATATATCAAATTTTTTTGCAGTACACTTTTTCTGAGATAAACTTACAAGATTTTGTCAATCGTGTAATGAGAAATAGCATTAAACAAAGGATCTCAGATATTGAGCAAGAATATTTGGGTTTGGAAGCTTATGACCCTTCTTCCACAAAGGTAGGATTACGTTTTCGTGGCGGTGTTCGGGGTTTTTTTGAAGATATGTTAGATGTTATACAAATAGACGAACTTAAAATTTTGTTTAAAAGAAAAATTAAATTGTCCCTTCCATTTAGAACTTTTGTATCGTATGTTACCAAGCGTAGTAAACAGATATCAGAAGAACTATCATCTAATTACCGTTTCCAAATCTTTTTAACTTACCTAAAATCAAAAAATGTAGCACTTGATAGATGGGAAGATTATTTACATTTCTTTCTCAATGTTAATTCATATTCAAATTTCGAAATTATAGAAGATAATGTATATAATATGGAAGATTCTGACCTACTTATGGATTTCAAAGATTTTGAGAAATGTTTAAATTTGGTTGATTTGGAAAAATTATTGTATATCTATTTTAAATATGATGAGGAATTTCAGCAGTTTCTCGATTTTTTAATGTCAGATAATACTCGTTTCTTGATCTTAGAAATGGAGGCGGTGGATGAAGTTCGTGATATAATCAATTATCTTCAAGAAAATGGCATCGATATATTAAAGTATGTGAATAAAGTACATCGAATGTTTGGATTAAGTCTATATGAACCATATATTTAATTATATAAATAATTATTTTTTAAATTCTGATTTGTGCACCATATTTTGATTATTATTTAGTAATATTTATATCTTCTATCTCTAAGTAAAGTTTATTTTAATCGTTGTTATATGTATGATTGTCGACGTGTTATTTATTGCGTGGTACATTTTTGCGAAAAATAATTTGTTTGTTAATCGATATAAGTATTCCATTTATTACCATTTTTATATAAAAATTTACCGGAAAATATGCCGAGTGTTATATTTTGCTTTAAGTTACATTTATAATGTTGGCAGTTTTCATTAAATAACTTTTAACTTATGAATGAATCTATTTTAATATTATAAAATCTTCTCTCAATATGTATGGTTTAATTGTTTGAGTTATTTTTCTGTTAGAAAATAAATTAACAATGTCTAAAATATTTTTTTTCTCCATTACATTTAAGTTTTTCCACATAAGTTTTCAAGGTCTATTTTTTAATTACATAAAAATATAACAATTATAACAAACATTTTTTTGCAATACATTCGAAATATATGCTCAGCGTTGGTAGGATGAACGACTCCCATTTCAATTTCGGCAAGTTAATTGGAATTGTTTGCCGCAGACATCAACAGGAATAGGTCTGGATCTCTCACACCCTTCCGCCATCATACGCCTTGTCGACTTCGACTTAAATCCTCTCTTTCTTTAAATAATTTTAGATATAATCACAGAAAAATATGGATACTCAACGATTATAAAAAAATGGATTTACTAATTTATCATTATTAATAAAAAATAATAATATATATTAAAAATTAATACAATTTTAAATGATAATTTAAAAAATACATAATTAATGTTTATATTGACTAAAATAATATTTTTTAAATTCAATGAAATGTTATTTATTTGAATCATTAGCTAATATTTATTTCTGGAAGCAGTCTATTGCCAAAAAGAGTATCTGAAAATGCACGTTGCCTGATTTATGCAAACATATAGAAGTGTAAATAAACTAAGGAGAGACTTCGAATTTGACGAGTTGCTATAACGTTAGCATGGTTGTATGCACTACATTCGTTCGTGTAAATATTTCGTGACGATTGATGCATACGAAAAGAATTTAAGTCAATTGATTTTGATGTTTTTTAAACATGCTTCATGAAGATAATTATTTAGTAAATTGTTGAAACTAAATATATTTAGTTTTACTTCCTTTAAACTTATACAAATAAAATAATATAAGAACTAAAAACCATAAGATAATATAATATCTATGATCTAATTTCTCATCATGCATAGAACATTATCATAAGTACTAATTTTTAAAATTATTTTTCAATATAAAATTTCTATAGAAAAATCGATTGCTTGTGTCTATTAAAATGAAATTAGCACAAACAAGCTATGATTATACTTTCTTCTTAGTAAAATAATGAAAACACTTATTTCAACATTGACATTTTTCTTGCGTTTAAGTAAATACAATTTTCAATTATTCATTTATTCTTCGATTCGTCATTATATTTAATAATTAAATCAAAACAAATTTTAATTCTTTTTGAATGTAGATCTTTACTTTCTTAGAGTTCTACTATTATTTCGTTATATTTTATTACTAATTCAATCGTATATTCTAATGTAAATATATTTCATAATAAGACCATCTTAATCTTTTTAAATACACGATAAGAACAGACCTTAATCGGAAACAGTGGATTCGATTATCAGCCAAGGAGGTCGAAATTGAATAATCGCATTACGTCTGTTCTCGGAAGCACTGTTTCCTGTATCTGACTTTCCCAAAGTTCCTCTTCTAGATTTCGAACTTTATCGGGTTAAAGCCATGCCCCTTTCACTAGCATTGACAATTCCTCGCATTTCTCATTAAGAATATCGGCTTTCTACACTTTGCATTAGCATCACATTACTCTTACTTTTATTATAATCATTATAAAGTTAAAGTGTGAATGTTTGAGTCAAAAAAATTCTATTCTTATAACTAAAACTTAAAATAATTGCAATGCAAAAAGTATATTTAAATACAAGGCAAAAAGTTACTCTTATGCTGACCGCAAAAATCAGTTGATTAAGTTAGAATAATTTATTTATTAATTTCGTCAAAAATTGTTTCACAATATTTTTAACGAGATTTTGTTCTCATCAATATTCTTGATGGTTAGTTACCGCGTGTTCAACTTGATCTGAAATCGAAAATTCTTCACAAGATTCGCGGATTTATTGTCGGCGATGCTGAAAAAGTGACTTTTATTTATTTCAAAACAGTTATCTTTTCTTTGGATGATATGGGCGAAAAGAATTAAAGAAAGGGATTTATGTTAGCCCAACTGACGGTATGATGCTGTCGACGCTCTGAAGATAAAAAGCACATCTAAAGTACGAGACGCTCAGAGATTAGATCCCGTTGAATCCAACTATGATTCATGCATTAAAACTAACCCAATAACTTACTTTTTGTATACTTAGCCGTTAAACATGTTAACTAAATTTCATATAAGTTATATATATGATTGGAAAATACAAAAAAAGACATAAAGACAAAAAAATTTGCGAAATTTAGCGACTAATCAAATCGTTTTATCTTATGTAAGAAATTTATATTGCTTTCTTTACGATTACTAAATGAAATTTCATGACTAGTGACGATACTTCTTTCTAAACTTTCTCTATTTTCGGAAACTTAAGATTCTTGACAATTTGAGAACATTGAAGTTACTTAAAACCTTTCAAATATTCGAAATCATAGTACTTGATCGAATTAAGATCAATTTATTTTAGCAATGTAAAGTATGTAACTCCTTTATTATATTGCTAAATTTCTTGAAATCATGATTAATTATTCAAGATTAATTAATTATTCAAGATACGAATTGATTCACATATAATATTGTATTAATTACGAAATCTTGAAAAATCATGAAAATGTAAAAATTCATAAAAATCTTTAAATTTCGTGAAAAAATTTCATATGAACGTTGCTTTGCATTGTCACATGCCGTCGAAATTTTAATCGATTTCCATTTTCCAACATGCTATTGTGATCTTTGAGGCAACCGCAATCTTTGCAAAAGATCACTTTTGGATTTTGAAATTATAAATGGTTTTTAAACTTAAACAAAAGAAGATCTGATTACATGAAAATCAGATTTTCCGATAAAAGAATATAGTGATAGTGTCTCACTTTGTACTTGGCGCGAGACACTACCGTGTCTTTTGATATACCAAAATTATGTTATTTTGAAGTATCAATAGATTTCGCAATTTATGATAAATTTTTAATGATATACTTTAATTTTGTTCGTTCTATACATAAATATCTTAGCTGAAACATTCAGAAAAATCTGTAGAAGCAAGATTATGTTTTGAAGTAAAATAAAAAAAGGTTGAAAGATCATTATGAGAAACATTCGAGTGTGTATCTCACCAAATTTCGTTTAGGAGAAATGTAAAGGAGCAGCTTTACTTGAGTTAAAGACATACCTCGAGAATTATGAGAAGAAGGAGTTTAAAATGAAAAGAGATGAAGAAACGTGGTTCTGGAGCTCAATCCTCTTTGGTTGCGTTGCTGTTTATCGAACCGAAAGGCTTCCTATCTTTGCGAGACTTCTGCCAAAGACCGTCAGGAATCAATAAAAAAGGAATAAATAAATAAAAAGGGGAGATTCTGGAAAGCATCAAGAATACTTCTGCGAGACCGCAAAATTGAAATTTCTTAACGTCTCGATGAGAAATTGGCGGCATTCCAAAGTATATGTCCTTATCTTGAAAACATAGGATATTGCTGATGTTACATTTCGTATTTTTACGCGCAACAACATTAGAATGAATTAAAATGCTAAGGCACAATAAAATCAGCGATATATTACTATACATTTAAATAAGTAACATTAAAATAAATGCATTTATTCATTTTTGTTTCTTCAAATGTGTAATTTAATGACTGCAAGCTTTTTACATAACATCATTTCTTTATCTTAAAAAATGATAATGAATGTAAAGCTCTCTAACGCAATTTTTGTATCAACAACAGTAATACTTGTAAATAAATCTGTTTGTGAGATATGAATAAGGATATTTCAAAACAGATTATTATGCGACACCTATTTCCCATGCCTTAAAGGGTTGTGATCTGAAGTTAAAGTATGTGTGAGACTTTTTCGGGCGTCGATAACGGGTCTTATGGCAACAGCTGAAAAAGTTGAATAAGTTCGTCAAACAAATTTAACATAATTTAATGTAAAGTCTAATACAATAATCAAATATGTTTTAGAACAATTTTGCATAATGACTGAAATTACTACGACGAAGATTAAACTTATTGTTACAAAATGATTAAATAATTACTTTGAAATATTGTCTTTAAATCGAGCGTTTAACTAATGTATGAGAAATGTTGCAATTCATATTCAATTATCATATAATTTTGTTTAAATAAATCCGACGATAAATGCAATTCGTTTCATACTCTACTGACATATTAAATCATTCGTGTTTTGTCTCGTATGAATGGGCCATTCAATTTTTTGATGATAGTTCAAGAAATCCCGCATGCATGTCAGAAGCAGACCACTCTTGCAATATGTCTCTTTATCGGTGTTAACAATTAAGCTGACCAGTTTGAACAAAAAGTGTAGCGATATGGATGTCTATGGCAGAATCGAGATTGCATCTACTGTACCAGCTTGGTTGGAAGCCGAAGTTCACAGACTAAACGAACCGGAAGCATATCGACGGGGTCATTTCCTGCTGAGTTTGACGCACTTTCATTCGGATTCTCGACAACAACAATTGAACGTTCGTAGTATTTAAGCTACGTGCAATGCTTCTTTCATGAACAATTTTCGAAATAAGTATTTAATGATTTTCCGTAAAATCAACAAATCATAGTTTTTATATTAAATGCAATTCCTTATAGCATCCATGAATATTTTAACTTAACATTTCTCCCGGAAGCAATATTTTTACTTGGATTATTTCTATAAGTGTGATTATATAATTTGTCAAATGTTTATATCCTTGTTTATATCACTGATGTTACTTAAAATGTATAGTCTAACGTCAAAGCTACGACGCGAATATATTATGTGTGATCTGGAGCGATACCTACATTTACTTACGCCGACACGTGCTTTCACCTACGTCATCTACGAAATTTTGTTAGTCCTATCGCCTTAAGTCTCAATGCTTAATTACTTACTTAAGTTATATTTGAACTGTACATCCTTTGCTCGACATTCAATTTATAATACTGTCCTTTACCGTATTAATAACTAAAACACTTTTGTCACAAACTAATTCTCATTATACTTTAATGTACTATGTTATTGTTACTTTTTTTTCGCAAATTTAAATTAACTTTACAATTCTTCTGAAACTTTCTATATTCTAAGTAAACAAATTAAATGAATATATTTCATGTGTAAATTTAGTGTAAAAAAATATTAACCCGGTTGCAAAAGGAATGCATAACCTGTGAAGCGTAATAGCGGCAGTTCACTTTACTTGGGCAACAGTAGTTGCGCATTTTAGTGGGTGACTCTTAATTCTGTACACGGTTGAAATATTCAACGCTCTTTAGGCACCTGCGCCTAAATGTAGACACCACTATTCCAGCGGCGTCGCGTCAATAATCGTATCTCTTTCTTTCATGCCGCCTCAAGCCAAACTCTCAAACGTCATTTTCCGTGCAACCGACTCTACATTCGACCCTCTTAACTTGCATAACAGCTGAATCTATTTAATTTTCCGACCCTTTTCAGCTATAATAAAGCACATGTATACAAAATCCTTGATCACCATTAGTTCATTTGTAACATCTTTAATGTCAATTTGTTAAGACTTTATTTTCTAACTTATCAAGTGAATATTTATTTGATAAAATAATGTTTAAAATGTGTCCTTTTACTATAAGACTTTTAAAACATCCATTACAGAACTTATGAAGATTAAAGTTTAAGTTAAAAAATTTTTACATTTAGTCTTTATTTGTTTACAGTGTAACATATATTAATCGTCATATTGACAGTGACAAACAGATTTTCTGTTAATTTCATTTATCCATTGTCGCCCAGTTGGCGCCGTACCATTGATTATACTTTGGCGTCGTTCTACTTTTCTGTGCAGGCTTTTTGGCACACATACAGAAATCGAATCGTAAAATTCAAATCGTAATAGAAATCAAAAAGCATCGTTCTCTTTTGATTAATAATATTCTCAACATGAGCATTTATATTTTTATTAGTTTATTTAATGCATTTATTCCTGATCATCTGCTAGCATCCATTATCTATATATAAGAAATCATAGAAATGTATTGTATAATTTGTATCATAGTTTATGTTATATAAAGATACCAGAATTGACAAATGGATCAATAGTCGACATGCTATAAGGTACTTTTATGCATGCAAATATTATCGCAGTTTTGTGCCATCTAGGTTTGTATTGCAGAATCTCTCGATTGTAGCATACCTGATGAATAAACATGATAAAACACGATTGTAGTTATGATTCAAGCGCGTATGACAATTTCGGCGCAGATAATGGCTTCTTCGATAGGAGCTTGTAATACAATGTCTTTTCTATTTGGTTGCTTGCGCTGATATGCGAAATATTATTTTTTTTCAAGAACAGCTTTCTGCATGTAAAACCTAACTATTTCAAGTTTGCCTTCCAGCATCAATATTTTACATGTATTTATCATACATGGTTTAGTGTGCAGTGAAGAATCTTTAACTTCTGTTATGTTGTAATTGATAAGTTGAACTTAAACATTCTGTTTAAACATATGGTATATAGCATTTCGTTTATTTTTCACTTGTGAAAGAGAATACGATATAGATCAGGCAATTAAACTTTTCGACAGCAACCCTGTCGTTAATTTGCTTACCCGCGTTGGATTGCAATTGGAAAAGTTTTCGGAAATCCATTACTCGCGGTGTAACCGTCAAGGTCGAGTAGATGGTTAGCCACCTGTTTGGCAAACTCGCATGCCGTAATATTATTACAGCGACGTCCATAGAATCAGCTAAGCGAAATCTGTGTGTGGTAAGCGCATTACCCTAAGGCGCTTATCCAATTGCCGACTAGTACCATTACATACATTACGATTAGTCAATAACACCTTTTATTGGTGTCAAATTTCGGAAAAAGATGCTACGACTGTCCTCATCCTTAATCTGTTATGAAAAATGTCTCGAATTTTATTTGATTCTTATATTTTTCGTTCTTTCTTTCATGAGAGAATAAATTCTTGTATTCAATTTATTTTCATTGTACGTAGAATGAAGAAAACTTGTATTAAAAAAGTGAAAAGATTACACTTGTAGAAGTGGATTTTGTTGAAATGAAAAAAATTAATAGTGGCAAAGATGGATAAGGTGACATTTATCTCTCAAAATAGATATAATGTCACAGGTGAACTGGAAATACAGGTCGGATCATTCTTTTCGATTGCGTCGTAAGGCAGGACTTGGTCTGGTCCAATTAACGACGATGGTTTGTTGTCAGGATTAAACTACCGTCGAGTAGGAATTGAGAATCTCCACGCTACCTCTTACGCTAACCGTTTTTCTCATAGACATCGTAAGGTATGATCGTCTCGACTTTCTGTCGATGCTTTTCCGCCTCGTTTATCTTTTCCCTTGCCTTCTTTTCCAGCATCCAATCACCAACTAAACATTATTTACTGTTATTACCTGTATCTTTACTTAATATTTTGTAGCACACACTACAAATCACGCCAATAAATCTACACAAGATTTCTCAAAATTAAACGCTCCAAAATTTGAATTGTAATTCAACTTTTAACCTCTGACTGTTTAATAATTCACAAAAATTGGTATTTCGTAATATTTCATATTCAGCAAAATAATCTATACAACGTTTAAAACTTGAAAAAAAAAGCTTGAAAATGATTTTTATTTAATTATTCACTTTTTATTGCAATTCATCACTTTTAGATTGACTGAAGATTATTTTTCAATTTAGTAATAATTGGATTATAAACCTTAATATCTTTGTTTCATCACTCCATTATTAATTAATCGATTATGTACGGACCATCTCGAAAGGTCTCAGTATAACTGGTAGAGTAGAGACGATATAGCTATCTCAATATAGAATCCATGATATTAAATGTAAAATTTATTTTTATTAATCCACTCATTTGATTCCGTCCAATTAAGTAAGAGAATTTGCTCTTTGTGTAATCAGCCCTTAATAGTTATTAATTATTATGTGGGTTAAGAACGGAATCATTCCTTTTAGTTTCTGGTTTTGACAAAAAGCAATAAATTGTTTTTAAGCTTTAAATACAATGCATTGTATTTCAAAATTACATTCTGAAATGATTTGAAATGATTGATTTGCGATGATTGAATGTATTTCACATTTTTATACAATGTTCATAGTAAGTACTGACAGATAAAATTGAATATTGATATTTTTTTGGATAAAATAAAATTTCTATATACTGCAAACAATACAGTTAGAACTATTGAATTCATAAAAGTAGTATTCGAATTATCGTTTATTGTTCGTCTGGTATCTAGGTATTATTACTCAGTATATAGTGGATCGAAAATCGATAATTGAATGGATGAACGGTACGAAAGGATAATCGTATAGGAATTAAAGGAGGTGCAGATTAATTCATGACGATGAAGATACTACCTTGGGTTAAACACATTGCCAGTACATCTAACACATCTCATCAATTATTGTGTTATATCAGAAAACGATGAGCTTCTGTATGCAGATGAAACACAGTATCAGTTTATGAAATTTCACATAAAACTGTGCGCATTTCTACTCGACTTTTTTAGTTTATCTTTTCATCCTTTCTTTCCAACTATTTATTTTTCATTTACATCGAAATATGCAACTGTTATTTAATAAAGGACTGATTTAAGTACATCGAAAATTTATATTAAATGCAACTGTCGGAGTTTATATATACTCTTATATTAGCAGGTTAATGTAGGTTACACAGAAAATATAGTTTCGAGAAAAAGATGAATAAACGCTGTATTTTCAAGACACTTGCAAACAAACGTTGTGCAGAAAATGAAGTTGAAGACAAAATTCACGGCTACTACTTTTTATTCCACTACGTGACTTAATTTACAGTTTGTTACTATCATTCGGAAATATTTTAAACTCCCACTCATATGTTCGACTGTATAGAAAGATATTTTATATGTCTTTCGTGTAAATACACTTTTGTTATGCACAACACAACATGCTGAAAAATCATTATTTACTGATGTTTATCCTACCTTGAGTTCCCTTGATAAGTTTTCTTCAGCAGTATTTTAGAGTTAAAGATTTGCATGGATTTTATAATACTAAAAAATATGCAAAATATAAAAAAAAAAACATTTTTTTGAAAGATTGAAAATTTAAAAATAGTTTGTTAAAGCAATTTGTTTCGTCAATTGTAGATTTTTAAATGTAGATCATTTGGTACATTTGTTAAGTTAAACGTTCGATTGCTGACTAAACATGGCAAAGTTTATTGCGCATTTACAGATTAAACGGACACCGATTATTATAATGTCATTCTAATACATAATTAACCAAGCTAGATTTAAACGATGATAACGACTTAAGTATGATGATAACTTAAGTCTTCAGAAGGCCTTAAGTTTCATACTTAACATTTTAATTACGTGTATAAAATAGATTCAACGTTTGCAGTGTGCAAATAAAAAGTTGCTAGAAAATGTAACTTTTTCATGAATCCATTTAACATACGCGTTGTAAAATTTAATAAATAATTTAACTGAGCATGTATATTTATGGAGTCTGCAGTAAAAAGACAACCAGTTGTCACGTTAATACAATATGCTCGTTTTCGAAGCCGACATACCAAGTTAATTTGCATTTCAGCCTAGTAATCGTATTTGCGGATTAGTATAATCTGTGAGTGCGATATTTGTTGCAATGGATAGACAGTGTTGTATCGAGCACACGATTTTTAGGGCCTTTTCCAAATCAATTTGTAATTGAAAAGCAATGTCAGCAGATGACGAATCGTCGCTATACCCGTTTAATCCTCAACACCGACTGTTATAAACAACACAGCGAAAAAAGTATGCTGCGAATGTTTTATTTTTCATCATTCCCTTGTATTATTTTTATTTATCCAATTCAAAAATATTTTCACAGTTTATTCAACCTTTTGTATATCAATAATATAAATTAACGGGTATTTGATGTTTAGAATTATCAAGTCTTGAACAATATAAACAGCATAAGACACTTAATAAAGGGGAGGCTTAAAACTAAAGAGTAACAAATCAATGGCGAATGGGAGAGTAGGTAGCGGCATATGAGCGCTGTTTCCTATCTTATCAACGCATTATTCAACGACGGAGGCTGTTCGGGACTCTAACTGCATGCATTTACATAAATCCATAGATCTCTCGAGCCTGCACGATTGGCCTGCCGTGTCTATCCATCTCTGGATGCATGCACACAGCAAATTACTGTACCCGCAAGCGGAATTGTGACTGGCAGGACTAATCGCACGTCTGCTTCTTTCTTTCTGATTTTATCATTTTTTAAACATAATGTAACTTAATAATTGTACATCCAAAGTCATTACATCCCTTTACAGAAAGTCAAATACTATTAAAAAGGTAGAATATCTGAATTTTGATTAAAGTCGAAGAATATTATTTATTCATATTGTAATTTTGAAGTTTATTTTAATTCATATTTCATATGATTTTCAACTTGCAAGAAATGAAATTATCGTTAATCTATTAATCGATTTTTTTGCAGAATAAGTAAAAGATCTTTGAAAGAGGATGTGAAAACAATCACTTTTGTTAAATGTATCAAGAAAGAATTGCATCAATTACGTTTTTATATCATATCAAAATAACCAAAAAATTATATTTGTCTGTGAATCAAAAATGCAAAATCATTACGAAGTACATATGAAATATTCAATAACATGCATTAATAATTAAGATATGTGCAAAAAATGCGAAAGACTGGATCAGTTCTTGAAATAAGTATTTAATTCATCCTACTTACGATAAAAAGTATCGTTCATGTCTTCTGTATTGGTGATAATAATAAACATTGCACAGTATTGCACTATTTCAAACTCAATGTTATCGATATTAAACGCAAAATGCAGACAGTTGTTACACTTTAAAAAACGTGAGTCTAGTATACGTTTGCATTAAGTACATCAATTCAAAATTTTTGTTGTAAAAATTCATTTTAGGTTTCTTATAATAAGTTAAGTAAAAACCCTAAAAAACTTTGAAAAGCTCAAACATATCGTACAAAGTTGGCATTTTACTAATAAAAGCATTACAATAGATTTAGAAAATTTGTTTCGAAAAATGAAACGAAGTTTATATAGAAGTACATTAATGTTGCTGCTACAGCTTCGACTAGTTCACTGTTCGTTTTTATTACATTAATTACAAATGATCAAAGTTAGTACAAGTTTAAATCCGAGAACTTGCATCCAAGTTGAAGAAAGTCAAGTTAACTAGAAGCTTTATGATATATAAGTTGAACAGATATATTCATTTTCATAATAATTCTTCATAACAGGAATATAAGCCTATAGTGAATGATATAAAAAGCGTAAAACATAATTAAGGAGATATTACGAATAATATGTATGCAATTTTATGAATGAAAATTCATGCATCCAAATTAGCAGCAATCGACCACAGAATGTTCTAAACTTCTGTAGCAGATTGCAACGCAAGTACGATTTCCAGCTGTGTCGGCATACTGAGATGTCATGCATATTTCGGATTAGAGTGCGACTAATTTACATGGTGTACGGCAATAATGCAAGCAGTCTTGAAGACACAGACAATAGCGTGTAAATGTAATGTAAATGTTGTCATTTGCCAACGTGATCGAAATCTTGGATATAATTATTTAAAAAATATACTCAGTAATGCTGTAAAATATAATCTGTATTAAATTTGTATTTTATCATAAACTTGTTTAAACTATTTACTAATTATGACAAATTCTACTAACTGCTTAATTGTAACAGAGATGAGTCAGTTGTTAGTTTACCTTGTGGGTTCTATCTGTATACGAAATATATCTTAAAAATCAACATGAACGCGAACAAAGATGAAAAATAAAAAATGGATAAGGTGAAGTTCAGTTATTTAATATTTAATTTTAATACATTGAATAGGAATTATCTGAATTTTAAAATTACAGTGTAGTAGTTTCATCAAATAAATCGCATAAATTTAATTTGATTTTTATGACAAACTTACAATTAGAAAACTACCGCAATTAAAAGATTTCATAACATAGAGGTATATTTTTAGTAAAACTTTACCATTCATATTTCACAAGAAATTTATTTTTTTTATTACGGTAATAAATTTTCGCTATTATTAACTATTCTGCGTATTAGTATACTTCGCAAAAACACAAGAGATGTACACTTGAGAAACTTTAACAAAAGTATACATAATATATTCACTGTGTATAATGTAAATAAATATGATTCAACTGCAATAAAATATAAATAATTCAAAGGGTGTAACAATTCTTTTGTTTGCCCACTTTATTTGTAATGATGAATTTGTCATATTTTATTCCTCGTGCCAATAGTAATTCCTATTAAACAATAACTTATTTTCAATTCCAGTCAGGATGCTATACATTTTTCCCTTTTTCTAGAAACGTCGCGTTAACGCCGGAATGTTAGAATATTAATTATTTCTGACAAAAAATGCACGCATGAATCATCAACTAAAAACACTGGACTTGAAGATGCAGTGAACGATTTTCTTCAAGTCTATCTCCCATTTGATTGTTATACCAGCTATTACCGTCGATTCGAATGTGTCTCCACTGTTTACAGCAGCCTGCAAGTCAGGTCACGAACGTGACGTACTCACAACTCACGCCAGTTTCTCATCGACGCTTGGAACGCGGCGTAGGACATGTTAACTACTCACAGAAGTATACAACAAAAAATTTGTTTGATCGACAAAATATTTTTGTTTTAATTTTGACTTCAATAATCATTTACGTTTAATTTTATTACGTAATTACTATTTGCCGAGTCGTGAAGTTACGTTCAATTACAACATTGGCGTATTATTTCACAAGAGTGAAAAGTGACAGTAGTACGGTTGAGTAAGCTGAAGAAATCAGAAGTGAAAATTGGTACACATTCATGTTCTTCGGGTAAAGTATGTGCTGCATTACATAATCCCAATACAGAAAATTCTGTAATACAACAGTGTATAAAATTTAATATTATTGCACGAAATATTATGTTACTGTTTCGCCAGTTTCTAGATACAAATGTGACACTAAAGTTATTCTTTTATAAAATCAACAAATTTTCTTCGATTATTATAAAAAAAAATAATTTTGTTTCAGAATAACTGTAAACATTCATATATATCTTTATATAAATTTTGATCTATAAATTTTTGTGACATTTCAGACATGGAGAATATAATTATACCGGAGAAAGAAGTACATCAAAAAACTCAAAGCGACTGGAATGGACAAATAGAAAATGATAATTACAATTGTTCAGATTCCCATGAAGCATGCTCAGAAACACGGCTTTTCGTCGGAAACAATGATGATCCTCCACCATACGAAACCTTGACGACTAACGATCTACCGTGGTCTCATGTAGTTTCCTCAAATGTGCAATGCTGTGATAGTAATAGAAACCATTTTGAACCTCTAACTTTATACACCATGTTAAGACTGAACACATGTCCACTTATAAGATCGTCATCCATATCACTGTATTCAGAGGACAGTACCAAGGTCAATGTCGTGAATGTGAGGAGTAAGTAAAAGTTAACTTTCTGAATTATTTGTGGTTATGTAAAACAAAATACGAATGTCATGCAGGACGCTCGATGAAATGGCCATATACTGCAAATTAACAATTCGTTATGTATTAAACTATTAAATTATTTTTTATAATAATAAAATAGAAATAGTCAATCGTTAACATTCAAAAATGTGAAAAAATTGCGATGTTTTTCAGTAGTGAAAAGAAAAACAATTTAATTCTAAAAAGAATGTAATAAAAAGTAAATATATTTAAGTATTTTATGTAAACAAAGACAAATGCCAATAATGCGCCAAACCTTTCTAGATTCTCGTAAATTCTAGAAAAAAAATTCCAATCGTTTGTTTTTGTTACAAAGAAGAAACATTCAAAATAACACAAAACAACTATATCTGTGTTCCGATTTTATTGGAAAACCCGTATTTTGCATATTTCGTTTAATAAAATAATTAAAAACTGAATTTAAGAAAATGATGCACAAATTTTATTTAATATTAAAATATAAGTCATACAACACGCTCGAAATGAATACAAAAAATACACAATATACGACATAAACAAGTTAGTCAAGTATCTTAAGTTTGTATAATTTTATTCGAATATTTAAATTATGTGACTCATTAAATATACCAATAAACCGGATTATTTACACTGATTTTGTTACAAATACATACTTAGTAATAACTGATCATCTAAATATTTACTCTTCTTTCGATCTTCTTTATTTCCTTTTTCTACAATCCCAAAAAAAGCGTTTCATATTAGGAATGTTTGTTTTACACAAAATAAAAATGGACAATGAAAATATAAATAGGATGCATAAACAAAGATAAAAGGTTATTCTTCACATTTTTGTTTATATTTCAAGTTTATTTTTGTTCTTTTATGTAACGCCAAAACAAAAACTGTCGTGATCTAAGTAAATATCAATCAAATTAGAAATTTAACTTTACATATTATCATTCCACAATGAAAACATATACAGTCATAATTTTCTTATGACATTATTCTGATGTTATAATTTTCAAAATTGTAGGCGATATTTCCATTTTATGTATATTGACGATGCTTAAAAAGTTTATTAATATTCTTGTATACGAAAGTTAATTTACAAAGTGAAAAAGTAAGGCTATTTAAAAATAAAGGTTGTTTTGAAACAAAAAAGTTGTTGTTATTTCAAAAACACAAAGTTTTTCGAATCATAAGATAAAATGAGATAAAAGTTTATGTATTAGCAATCATACACAAATGTGGCTATTTTTAAATGGGAACAATATTTTGTGTAGAAATGTTTGAACAGAAGTTCAAAGCTTTTCCTTTCTAACTTAATTAATAATTTACTACAAATAACATATCTAATCTATCATTTCAGTATAATTTCTTCCAAATCGAAAATTATGATGAATTTATATTATCAAACAAAAACTATCAATTTTGTTTTGCGTTTCGCAAACTCTTTACGTGCTGTAAAATCTATTATTATAGCACAAATACATTATTGTTGTTATAATAGTTATCTAGTTAATAAAAAGTTTATATAATAATTACTAGTTTTTAGAAAGATAAGGTAATTAAAAATGTGACCTTATGTATTATTTAAGGATTGAATATTTTGGACCATAGAGGATCAAATTCGTAAAAAAATATTCGTAAAAAAATTTATTGCGAATAACAACAAGTTTAATTAGTGATCCTGTACATATTCTTGTAGCCCTGAAGAGGTCCTTCAAAGAAGGACGAAACGTTGGCAATGAAATAAAATCAAAATTCTTTCAAAAACTAAGTTCTACCAAGTGCAAGCTTATTTTGATCCCCTATGGTCCAAAATATTCAATTCTTAATTGATATCACTTCCTGGGATCTGGAGAACGACTTATGTATTATACATAATGCATATAATTATTTTATTTACACATAAAAATAATAAATTAGACTTTCTTTTATATTAATCAAAAACAAAAGTAATATCAATTTATTTCTATATTTTTCAGAATATGGAGTTATTTGCATTGGCTGTGTTGTTGTCATATCATTAATGGTCTTATCTCTGCTGGTCCGTTGCCTTATTGAAAAAAGCTTCTGGCAAAATTGAAAAACTTTAGATTTTAATAAATAATAAGAATGAGTATGTATATTTAGATATAAGTAAAAGCTTGTAAATACAAAGGCTATCTAATTATGAATTACATACAAATATTTCTTACACTAATTAGAGCGTTATAAGATTTGAATATAAAAGAAATTGTAAATAAATTAATATTAGGATATTTTATTGTCTTCAATAATATCTTTTTTATGTGATTTATTTGAACTAAATTAAATTCTAGTCCAAAGTCTAGCACGACAAATTCTAAAATTATTCTGTCAATAGTTTACACATTATTAATAACTTATATCAATATTTACAATGAATAAAAAATGTATAAGAATTCATGATGTTCAAGTCAAGAAATATATGTGTAAGATTTTTTATTTATTGTTATACGTAAGAAAATTGCATATGTAATGATGCGACAATCGTTTTATTAATTGTCATTAAAATATGAAAAAAGATAATGAAATAAACTAGGTTTTTGATAATAATTATTGTTTCAGTGTTTTATTGATTATCCGATAAAATATTTCATTTGAATATACATTTGTCAAAGCATTTAATAAAATTATTTCATGAAGTATAAACTAGCAAATAATAATACGTTTTATTTAAGTAGACATAAATATAAAAATGGAACACTTACTAAATATTATCAACTTTAAATAAAACGCGCTTTAGTAAACATGACAAATACGGTTATCCAAAAAGTAAAAACTGCAAACAAAAAGTAACGTAGCTTTTATACCTATGATCTCTGCGAACAAGTGAATCGTCAGCCGAATATAACAGAATACGCGATAAATTCAGCCGCAAATCAACGGCTGCGCTTGACCAGCAATCAACGATACTGTCGATCAATCATTGGCTTAGTCATTAATTAAAAGCAGGATGCGCGGGAATGAACTCGCAATGGACACTTGACCGTTCCAGTGTAGGCTGGCCATCATCTACCATGAAGGACATTCTACTGTGAGCTCAAATCGATGTATTATATATGCATAATGTATCGCGAACAAATTTCGGTTACGATTCAATTAGTGAGCAGTAAAATTTGATACTAAAAAGTCAATTTTTGGAAGCAATGAATAGATAAAATTTGTTGTACTTTTTTCTATCATATAGTTACATTTACTTTGTTTTACTATGGCATTTTTATAAAAAAAATAAAATTATAAATCCATACTAATATATAAAATTGAAAATATGTTTGTTTGTTTGTATGTCAATTACACAAAGTCTACCGCACCGATTTGTATAAAATGGCGTTAAATAAAGTAGTTTTTGAAAATAACATTTTTTTCGATTTTGGACTCCCTCCTGTTAGGCGGTTGACAGGCGGTTGTCAGGTGGTTGTCAGGCGGTTGTTAGGGGATTATCAGGGGATTGTCACGGGGTTGTCAGAAAGTTTTCAGGAAGTTAGGGGTCACAGGGTTTCGCCCGGGCGAAGCCGGGACTTCAGCTAGTATATCATAAATAAAATCAAAAATATATAAATTGACAACGTATATGTGATCTCAGGAATGTATTAATATTGTGATTTTTAATCCTATATTTGAGGCAATTAGTCAAATAATTTTAGCGATCGACCTCGTCAGGACATCAATTAAAATGACCGTCGCCCCTGCGGCATATTCAAAAGCTGTAGCATTTATCTGCTATCATCAGCTGTACGTATGATACAGAATTTGACTTTTCCCTCAAGAAGTTGGTTTAATGTAAAATGAACTAGAGAAATGTTAAATTTTTAATTATTTATCAATATTTGAAGCACAACAGAACATAGTCTTCATATGTATACCAAATCTTTGAACATTTCTGTCATTCGTC
>JABFPJ010002499.1:0-19338 GCA_022817425.1 Gryon sp. ZL-2020
ATAAGCAACTAAACTTTTTTGATGAAAGAACAAATTTTTTTTTATTTATGCAACTAAAATTTGGTTAGCTACACTAAATTGTGTTGGTTCCTGCAACACGAAAAATTGTATTGAAACAGAAAAAAAAATTAGTTTATGAAACTAAAAGTTTGACTTGTTACACACCTTATACTCTTTGGTTAATATACAATCATATTTTTGGTTTTCACAATGAAAAATATATTTGTGTCTACATCTATCTTTTATATAAAAAAATAATTTTTTTATTAATATTTTATTATTATAATTAAAATTTATTTGTTTATAATTAATAATATATTTATTATTACTTAATTAATTAATATAATTTTATTAATAATTATTGAATAAATAATATCCTATTATAATTAAATAAAATGATAAGTGTGTTTCCCAATACGCATTTCATTTCAAATGATTCCTTAGCTTAATGTGGAAGATAGCAGACTACCACCTGGAAAACAAGGGATCGATTCTCGCCAATGAAAGTTTTTTAAACTTCAATAATACAAAGAAATAATAATACGGAATGTTATTATAAAGAGTAATTAAAATAATTTGACAAAAAATAAGTACTTGATATTTTGAAAAGATTTTTTTTTATTTTTCATGTAAAAAAAAGAAATAAAAAATTTTGTTGATAGAAACAAAATATTTTGTAAGTACAATTAAATAATTATTTTGATACAATTAAATAAATTTGTTGATATCACAATTTTGTTAGTTGGTTTGAACAAATAAAAGTAACTAAATCTTTTTGTTGTGTTAACTAAAAATTTGGTTGGTCATATATTTACCAAATAATTTGTTTGTGGTAACCAAATTTTAGTTCTTATAACCAAAATGGATTCTGAGTGTTCTACAAGAATTAAACGTTCTACATAGAATGTATACAAGTGTTTTTAATGTTTAAAATGTTTTTTTGGAAACGCATTATACGTCTTTTAAGAGAAAACACTTTAAAACGTTATAAAAAAGCTTCAAAACCGTTCTGATCAGAACGTTTGTATTTACAGTGTACATATATGAAAAACATACTCGACGTATTGAGATAGACGGCACTATTGAATTAACTGTTTTCAAAAAATTATATATATATATTCATTTAACTATGAATGTATAGAAAAAGCATTACTCACTTGAATTAATATTTTAAAGATAAATAATGACTTCAATTCATAAAACATTTACAAATTTCAATTTGCTTTTCAATCGTTTCCACCCCTTTTAATACCCCGTATTAATCTGATAAGTTCGTGTGAGTTTATTCCCGTTCTCATTTTAAACAGTCACAGCTAAGCATTTAATTAAAAAACATTTTCAGTCAAACACTGCCGAATATTTACAACACTACAAAAGTATGCAAAAAACATATACGCCGTTCAATAGTAAAACAATGTTAACAAAAATTAATTTATGTCAATGCAATAAGTAAAATTGCCTTGTCTCTTTTAATGTTAATTTTAAATTGACGGGTAAATTAATTTTCAGAATCAATGCAAAAGGCGAACCTGAATTTGTCAGATTATCTCAAGCTATTTTTATATTCATCTTAATTCGTAATACTCAGGTATTTCAAAAAAAGTTCTCACCATCGGATCCTGATTTTCAAACAAGCTTATCTTCTTTGAAAGGTTACAGGCAAATAACATTCTTTCTTTCTATCAATTATGTCATACTGACTTTGTAACATTTATGTATTAATTAATCAACTTGGAAACTACTCACTTAATAGTTTAATAGTCAATAATTTTCCTTTATATTCACTAAACTATATATTCAAGATAATTCATATAAAATAGCTTTTATACAACTTTGCTATGGATTTTTCATGTATAACTTTAATTATTCATTGTAGTAAAGTCTAAAGTCCGAAATCCTTCACGACATTAGCAATGAAAGTTGTAAACACGACAAAATCAAAATTACGAGAAAGTCCGCGTTAACAAGAACATTAAACAATGTATGCAAATGTGTCGTACGCTGCTTGCTTCTGCTTGTTGCAATCACTGGTGCTTGCCTTGTTTTACTGATACATATTTTATTTTACACCAACTTCTTCTTATTTAACTCCAACTGAGTTTCTACAAATAATATCTCTTGCTGAATTACACCCCGAGCAAAAAAAAGGAATGATCAATTTTTTATCAAAAATCCAAATTAAATTTCGATCAAATTTTGATCCTTTAAATTGGACTACATTTGATCATTTTTCCATAAATATTTGATCAATTTGTGATTCAAAGGACAATTGAAATTTCAATAATAAGAAATTATGATAAAATAATGATTAATATATGATCAATATTGTATTGAAAATATAATATTTATTTTGTACAAATATATTTATTAAGTGATATAATAGTAATCATAAAATACTGATCAATATATGATAAATTTTATATCTAATATAGATATATTTATAAATATTAAATTTTATATTTATGATATAATATGGATTAATATATATTAATCTTTATTTTATCATAATTTCCTATTACTAAATTCTAATCGTCCTTGGAATCACAAATCGATTAAATATTGATTGAAAAAAGATCAGGTGTAGTTCAATTTAAAAGATCAAAATTTGATCAAAATTTTATTTGGTTTGTTGATCAAAAATTGATCATTCTTTTTTTTACTCGGGTCACACTGTCTAAATTGTCATAATAAAGATAAAAAAAATTTTTCTCCGAAATTAAAAATTATGCACGTTCCCATACATTTTTGACTTCTCAAATCGCCAATTCCGCATTTAGAAATCTGAATTTAAAAACTTCTTATCAAATATATAAATTTTTAAAAATTAGTTTTACACTTAATATGTTTTATTGATTAACCCTTCAACCAAATTTACTCTCTTTCTTTCAAATTCAACGTAAACATTTAAATATAATAATTAGCACGTTGTTCATTATTTCTATTATAACTTTGTTGACTTGAAATAATTACATTAAAATTATAAATTTATAAATAAAACAAACTTTTTGTTAAGTAAAATATTATTATAGTCCGAGGGAAATTTTTTGGAATAATTACTATAGTTTACAGCAACGAGGACATATCAAGCATATTTTTAAATTTATTCCTGCAACTATGGGAAAATTAATTCAATAAACTAACGGGTACTTTTGAAGTCCTTAAAGTAAGTAATGGAAAATACATTTAATTTTTCATATCCTTGCAGGAATAAAGCTGAAAACATGCATGGTGTGTCCTCGCTGCTGTAAACTATAGTAATTATTCCAAAAAATTTCCCTCGGTGTAACATTTAATTTAAATTATATTAAATATAATTAATAATTTAATAATTTCAATCAGAAATAAATAAATTATTGGCTAAAGATAAATGTAAGTAAGGTAAAATATGTATACCTTATACAAATATTTCAACTACTACCTAAATTAACATATACATTTATACCTTCATCGAACATCAGAACAAGAATTCTTGAAATACCATCCTCTCGTTTTCTTTACGGAATAAATTAAACATTCAAATTTTTTCTTGATTTCAAGAATGTGCAAATTGTGTCACGATGAATTGTTTCGTCTTTCACTTTTTTGTCTAAATAAGATTGCTTCAAACAAATTCTATTCGAACATATAAGAACTAACAAACAATAAAACATTTTACAAATTAACTCTGAACGTTTGTTTCGCTAAAAAATGATAATTAAGTGAAAATCATAATAAACTAACAGAAAGCGAAGAAATGCGATGGCGAGTTGCATTCCGCAACACGGAGAGAAATCTTTGTGTGAATATTTGTCCTGTGACAGTGGCGTGGTGTGAAAGAAATATATGCAAAATTGTAACTATCATATTTTTGCATGTGAGGAAATTATTTGGATAAATTATGATGAGCGAGAACTTCTAGCGTGTCAATAAAAGGTTTGGTTAATTGAGATAAAAAGCAAACCGAAGCAAGCATTAACGAAGCTGCTTTTATTTACAGGGCAAGTGCTAATTTTTCGACACAAAGAAACAAAAATTTATCTTTGCAATGAATTTATGCACGATGTCGTTAGTTCCTGTGTATGAATAATCTCGTTAAATAAACCGCACAAACAAAGTTTTGTAAATGACGTTTTGTGGACATAAATGACGCAACTCCATAATATAGGATATAGTACATTTTTTCAGAAAAAGTCATTATAGAATGTATAAAAACAAAACCTATTCATATAAATATATATGCTTCAACATATATATCTAAGTTTTATTTACTTTTCTTCATTCGTAGGGTAAAACCAGTTGGTTTTACCTAACTCGTGAATTCAGGAGAGGTTTTCTCACTCGTGAGAATGGCATTACTCGCTTCACTCGTGATTCCATCTTTCTCACTCGTGAGAAAACGCTCTGCAGAATTTACTAGTTAAGTAAAATACTATTTCGTTTTATATTCTGCAATCACACTGTATGTTTTTATTCTAAATTAATATTTAAAATTATTTTTAATTGTATAATTACACTAATTATTGCATTTATTGTTTTATTTTATATTCAAAAACCAAAAATAAAATTTTTACATTAAACTCAGAGTTACAGTTGATTTGATTTAATCAAAAACAATTGAGTTAATTTAATAAATTTCCACTGTATACATAATAATTATTATTAAATATATATATACTCAATGATTAATCGAGTTATATTTAGTTTATATATTAAATTGGTATATTGATAAATAATATTACAAAACTTAAAAGAACATATTTAATATACATAAAATGTATATTTATAAATAACAGTTTCAAATTATTATTATTACTTACTGCATGTACTATTTAATTATTGTATACTTTAATGATTCTCTATGAAAAAAAAATATTAAGAAGACACCAAAAACAAAAGTTTTTGTTGATTTTATTAAATGCCGAAATTGTCAATTTCGACCAAGTTATAAATGATACGTTTTGCTATATCTACACGTTTTTATTGCGTTTCTCCCTTCTGAAAAGGAATGATGTTACATATTTTCGGTGCACATATGCGAAAACGAATTTTTATATATATAATGAATGAATCCACTCCATCCATTTGCATCCTCCATTTTCATTCTCAATCTCATCTCAATCTCATCATTGGAACATTGAAAATTGTTGTCCATATTGGTGAAAAATTAGGAAAACATTGACTTTAATTTTTAAACTAATTAAATATCAATTAACCATTACTTTGATGTATAAAATTAAATTATATGTAAAAACTTTACAAAATAAAGATTGCAGATATTAAATTATTAGATAATTTAATTGTATAATATACAGAAGCGTGCTTGTGAAACGCGGGTAAAAATTTTTGTTGTCACTCGTGCGTAAAAGTCGTGCACTTGCGACTACACTACAAAAGCAAGTATCTTATTTTGAGACATTTTTGATGATTATGGCGCGAAAAATGTCTGAAAATTCAATGATTGAGACATTTTTGATATCTCGATTAGTAAAAATTTCTGATAATGAGACATGTATTTGTGTAGTGTATTATCACTCAATGTATAAAGTATATTTCTTTACGAATGAAGTTAGCCGCAAGCTGTTACACGAGTAAAGAACGATATTTGTTGAGAGTGAAGTGTGCATAAAAATTCTTTTACAAAACATAACAACAAATTTTTATATTTTCATAGAAAATCATTTTTCACAGTTCATAAAATTCTTCCTAATAGCACAAAATATTCTCAGACTATTCTGAAAATGTTTTGTATTATTAGGGATTTATTATTGGTCGATAATCATGTTTTTCTCATATTGTATAAGTCATAAGCTTGTTACAGTTTCCAAAAATCATACACATTTTTTTAATTTTTCGAAAATTAAACAATTATTTGTATTCATAAATATAACTTTTTCACATATTTTCATATCTTCGTAAAAATCATGCAATTTTTATATTTTATTATTTTCAAAAATAATGGATTTTCTATATATTTCTCACAAATCAAGTGATATTAATACGCAAATTATATAGAGGGGTGTAGAGGAGTTTCCATTTTAAAAAAATAGACAATTGAAAAGAAAAATCAAATTTTGCACACGTAATTCAGAAACGTGTTAAAATTAATTATACATAACTTAGAAGAATTTTATAGTAAGATTTTTTACAAAAAGGACTATTGAATTTGCTTAATTTTTCCATTAGACTAATATACATATTTTTTTTGTCTTGTAAATCATACTGTAAAAATTGATGTGCTTTAAAGGAAATATTGTAACTTATTAATTTTAGAATATACACATTTTCAAAATATTAACATTTTTAAACAATCAAAAAAACTTCCTTAAATGATATTTAAATTTTATTTGTATTAATTTTTAAACGATTTTAATTATTTTATTTATATAATAATGTTTATGGTTACTATCATAGCGTGGAGGAATGGGTCAGAACTTTTGAATATTAATCACATGAGGAAACAGCTATTTAAAAAAGAACGAAAAAAGTGATTAAGTCACATTATTAATGAACAGCTACAGAAGTGATTAAAACCAGATTACTCCTGATCTCATATAATTAAGTTATCGTTAAATTTATATTTATTTTTTTTCAGTTCCAATAAAAAAATTATTGTTGAATAAAAACTACATAAAAATGTATTAAAATAGTGTCCCAGGAATTGCGGCCGCAGGGCGCGATCATTCATATAGTGAGATAAAATCAATAAGAAATATGCCGTCATTCAAATTTTCATTCATTAAATTAATTTACAGCATAAAAAATAAAAATAATTTTTAATTTCTTTCGAAAAAAAAGTAAAAATAATAATAATAAATTTTTATTTCTTGTAAAAATAGTTTCTATTTTTCATATAAAATAAATGTAATAAGTATTGAAATATTTTTATCAGATATTTTGTTGAAATATTTTATGAAATATTTTATTCAGATCCTTTTAAACTGATGAATAGGTAATTTTCAAGGATGCATATAAAAATTTAATTGAAATAAATTCCCGTTTAGGTACAAAAAATACATTAATTTACTAAGTTATACACAGAGTTATAAGATAAGTGCAAATTATTGGCTGATTTATGCTAAATTGAGAAATGCAATTTGCATAACATAAATATGTACGTATATACACAGTGATATTAATAATTATATAATAATAATAAAATAAAACACAACATAGTATAGAAATATAGTTTATTTTTATTGTATGACTTGGAATTCAGTCTTGACATTTTTTGTGTACTTATAACAATGATTAGATGCTTTTTCATGGAAGTATAAAATAAATTACATTAGAATTGATTTTTTTAGATGAAATCGAGTTAAATATTTGTTTTAATGATAGACTTTTTTGCAAAGAAAGACATAAATTATTTAACGATTTATTCAAGGAATTAAATAAAATTAAAAAATAAAGATCTTTTAAAAAAGCTAAAACATATTTAAACATATTTAAACGTAAAACATATTTAAACTTACATTAAAACATTGTAATTAAGTATTTTGTCTAATCTTATTTTTATATACAAATACAGATTCTTAATTAAAACACAAAATTAAAAAAAAAACTTAATTAAAAATAGGCGATATGATGAACTTTGATGAGAGTTAAATTGACGTGTAGGAAGTAACATCTTGAAGAAACACGCAATTGTGCATTTTTCTTGTCCGTTTATTTTCTTGCGCGCGTATTTCTTTTTCGTCTTATCCTTAATTCTCGACTTTGTATGATAGAATCGCATGTGCCACGAAATACTTTCTCCTAATGTTTCGTGCAATGAAATAAATACATATAAGTTTTTTTATTCATTTGTGCTATAATTCTGTTATTTTTAATTGAATTTTCCGAGTTAAACAATTCTTAATGAAACATCAAAAATGTATAAAAATGAGACACATGTTTTTGTAGTGCATAGATAGACATAAAAAAATACTGTCAAAAGTCACATATATACTAATAAACAAGATATATCTTGTTTTATAAAATAAATGCTTCTACTTGTATTGGAAAATAGGTATTCAATTATTAAATCATATCACATATTAAAAAATTTGTGATATCGTTAAGATAGCAGTTATAGTTGTCCATTTTATTGTATTTTCCATCGTTGCTATTTTATTTATGATTCTTTATTATTATATATTTAAATCTCCCGCCGTTTTTATACATTCAGAACTGATTTTCCGGGGTCAACTTCATTGATGGCCGTCAACTGAATTTTTACCAAAAAATTGTTGATAAAATTCGATTAGGGAATTTCTAAACTTTAAACGAAAAATCCTGTTTCAAATTTACTTGTATTTCGTAATGACTTTTTTATACGAAAAATAGGAACTCAATCACGAAATATTAATACTAATAAAACTTTTTCTATTAATTTTTTTCAACCGGAATTATTTTTTTGATTCGTCAATTGAAATAATAATAAAGCAATATAATTCATGATTTAAAAATAATAGAAATAGTATAATAATTAATTGGAAAAAATAATTTATATGCCCCATATATATATATATATATATATATATATGTAAAACACACACTATTTTTTAAATTGGATTATGAAATTCATCCTCCACTGAAGTATTTATGAAAAAAAAATGTATGAAAGTAAAAAATGGTTGAAATGATTTAGTAAAACGGGATAAATAAGTTATATATACAAAAAATATACCAATTTTCATCTAATACAATTTTGTTTTATGTATATATAAAAGCAAAACATTTTACAATTTGTTATCGCCAAAATCAACTTGATAGCCTCTTGGAATTTCGCGAGAAAATACCTGCCCAGAATAAAAAATGATATCGGTTTTTATCAACATAAAATGCAGTGCAATACATTCGGATTGAATTAATTCGATTTAATTTATCAAGTTCCTCTTGTCACGAAACACCTTTCCTAATGTACCGAAGTAAATCAAATAAAAATAAAAAAAAGAAAAAACTACCGGGAGATTTACGAGTGCTTTATAAATAAGTCTTATTTATGAAAGGAAGCAACGCTTGAAGGGTAGGTTGTGCCTACTCGAGACGAGTCGTTCGACGCTGTAAATAATTCGCGAGGTCTTGTCGTAAAAGTCAGTGAGTTTTTTTCCTTACTTTTTTTATATTTTTTACATAGCATAAATCAGTTTCTCGAACTTGACTTCTCATTTCAAATATCATCTCAATCCAATATTAAGAATGAAGTGCAAACCTCCATCCTCTCTCGATACACATTCTCAGGATAAATTAAAAAGACAAATTGTTACTTTTAAGCTCACGCTGTAAATGTGTGTAATAACAGTTTTAATTATTCATTGAATTATTTAATTAATTTTTATGCTCAGAAATATTAACAAGAAAATGTTAAGCCATTACATTTTTTGTAAGCGTATAAATTTTATCGAAAATTACATTTCCGGATGTGAAAAACTCAAGATGTTTGTGAATCATTATATTACCTCACTTTTTGCTTAAGTTTTTTTAATGAAAGAGCATGGAAGTGCTTTTCATGATATGAAGTTTATTTTTCAATAGATTTAATAGATAGCGAAGTGTTCTTAAATTAACAATTTAAGATATAATTAAAATTTTAATTGTAAGTTTATTTCTAATAAATGTAATTTCAATGTGCATTTTTTATGTGAATTCAAGAAAAATGTAATATGAAATGTTTAATTTAAAAATCCATCATCTGTATTATGATACGAAATGAAAAGGTAATTTTAACTGGATTGTTAAAACACAAACTTCTATCTATATCTATATTTTTGGTGCAAAATTTTAAATGAATGTACTATATTTTTTTTTAGTTTAAATGTTAACGTATGTTTTTAAAGACTAGATTTTTTTCAATTTTAAAAATACATTAGATAATTGAATTGATGTTTTTGATACTGAAATAAAATGTAGTCATATACTTTATATACATGCAAAATTAAATGAAATTATAATTCAAATACTTTTTACAGTATTACTTAAACTTGATTACATTATTATAATCATTATTATAAAAATATTTTAAAGAAAATAATTACTTTATAGAATAAATCTCGTGTTATTAATTAGTTTATATTTTGAAAATAAATTTCGTTTCCTGTCTTTCTAAGAGAAAAAAAATCCAAATATCAATTTAAATAATAAATAAATTTTATAAAATTTAGCAAGTCTAATCATTAATCAATAATCATTATGTTCGTAATCATTAAACACGAACAAAGAACCAGATTATGAATACATTGATAAGGTCTTGTTCACTATATATAAATAGTATAAAGCTTGATCGAATTGGGTCATTGGAATAATTTTCCCCCAAGGCAGTTTTCCTGCGTGTAAGTAAATTCGCGCAAGAAAGAAAAGTCAAGAAACCGATGAAGTATCGCGAAATGTAAAGTAAAGTTTCGTGAAAAGTCATAAATCATCGTGAAATTCAGCGAGGCTGACAGGCACGTAGTTTTACGAGGGTACGCACGCAAAATGCAAAGCAGCCCAACGCCGACAGAGGTGGGCTTGTGCACCGCAATTAATTAGCGTTTCGTGATACCCGTGCGTCGTGCATGTGCCGAACCATTTTTTTCTGGGTTTCTTTTTTCCATGGCTAAACAACCAGTGCGATAAGCTGATGCCATTCAACGCCATCCACGTAAAACCAACCCGCCACGACAACTTAGCAAGAAAGTTTGCTTTCTTTCCTGAACGCATGTCAATCTATCACGTTACATCTTCGCGTTTGCATGCCTACTTTACAAAATTACCAGATTTCACAAAAAAAATCTTCTCGATAAAATTAACGACAAAAAAAGTGGCACCCCTTTTTACTAAAAAAAATATTTATATATCAAATAACTGTGAGTTTAACGCTTTGTTACATTTATTATACATGAATTATGTGCATGAATAATACAATAACTGAAATAAAAAGATAAACACTAAATTATACTTTAAATTATTTAATTCGCTTAAATTATTAGAAACTATTAATACATTCATGTATAAAAACATTTATAAACTTTGTTATATGCAATAACAAGAAATAAAAAGTGCAAACAAAGAAGATTGTGGAAAATAATTAATATTATTTACGAGAATAATATAATTTATTAAAATACTCATTTAAAGTCGCGCAATAATCAATATTGCACATTTATCATCCAATTTTTTAGATCATCTAGAAAGAAATGCGACATTCGCAAAAAGGCTTACAGTCTTTCTGAAATATTATTTACAATTCGTTGTATATAATTTTTTTTTTTCGTTAAAGAAATCATCATTCGCAGAATAACAGAAACCACATTTTTACAACTTTTTCATACAAAATAAAACACTTTGTAACTATTTTGTACATTTTTATAAATCAATAAATTGGTACTACTAAGTTTTAATTTTATCTAAAACTTCGTAAACCTCAATATTTGATAATTTTTAGTATCGATACTGGGTATAAATTTTATATACAATTAAATCATTTGAATTTGAAAAGGCTCAGTATTTTGATTTTATTCAGATAAAAAATGGAAAGTTTTATCCCAGAAGTAACTTTGTTTATATCAAATAATATGAAAGTTTATTCCAATTAAATAAACATGGACTATAATTAAACATTTTAATCATCTAAGTTGCCCGAAATTCTGGCGTTTTTGATTGATTTGTATGTTTTCGAACAAAACCAGAAGTAGGTGGTGGACCGACAACTGTATTTCCAATAGGTGCAGTAGGATCCATGCCTAATACAGGTGAAGTTACTTCGCTATTAAAAGCAGACGTTGAAGGACTTGAAGATGGCGTTAACGGTCGCTCAATTGACAAACTTTGCTGTGGTAATTGTGCATCTGTTTGAATTCCCATTGATCCGTAAATTTCTTTTAATATTAACAACATTGTATCTTCGGATTCCCTAAAATATTTAAAATAAAAAACGAATTAACAAAAAATTATTATGTATGAAACCATGTATAAATTTTTACTTAAATTTAATATTTCTTTTTTTTTGTTTCTTTTTACTTCAAGAATAAAATACTATTTACCAATAACAAACATGACTTGTGAGTGCAAAAATATATTCATTGATATATTCGAAAGGTGCCTCTTGAAGTACATAGTCGACTCTGCGACCACCGTTTAGATTGCCAATTTTAATATCTGCGCCGCCATCGTCGTTTTGTTGTTCAGGATTCGTCGGAGACTTTTTCAACTGCTCCTCAACAACTTTATCAATTTCCTGTTCCAATGTTTGGTTATCCGGTTTGTGAAACATAGCTAACTGATACACTGAATTCCATGTATTTCTCACAGAGTCCAACAACTTCTGCTTTAAATCAGCACCAACTCTTGCCATAGTTTCTTTTAATTCTACAACAAATGTTAAAATCGACACAGCTTTATCAGATTTTAAATGTTTACTGTTACTTTAAATTATTATTCTGTATAAAAATATTTTATAAAAATTTTTATACAGAATAAATATACATTTATTTTTATTAATCAAAGTTTATTCAATTTCAACTTTTTGTTTCATCTACTTTGTATGCAATAAATATTCACCTAAATGCATGCGTTTTCTTCCTTTATGATGAGGAATCAACATTGGACGATATTTTGCTGCTTCCGGATTGATTAGTGATTCAACACGATATGCGACTGGATCAAAAGGATGGAAAATATTAAAAAAAGCCGGACATGTTGGGAGTACAAAATTTTCTCCAAGCGTGTCAATTCCACGAACAGTCACAAACATTCCGATGGGACTGCCTAATGCAAAGAAAGCTCGCGGTTGAAAATTCAATTGAGGATAGTTTATGAAAGGCTGTCCAGTTCCAGCAGCGCCCATTACGTAACTCACTTTTCTACTGAGTCTTCGTTTTACAATCGTCGTTGTGAGTTGTTTTATAGGAGCTAAATTATCCATATCCTGAAATCAAAAAATATAAATAAATGTTCAGTTCCTACAATGTTTTGCGTAAAATCTGCATTTATTTGCATTTGTAATTAATTGAGCGAAGTAAGTTTAAATTAAACAAATTAATAAGTATAAAAAGAAAAAAGTTTATACATACATTATCTTCTGCTTCATTATCATCATCCTGATTATGTTTTGTTTCTGCGGGAGGACGCTGATGACAGAGTAAATCAAACAAAATCAAACTTCCTAAGGAGTGACCTCCTAAATAGATTCCACCGACGAACTCAGGATTCCTTTCATGGAATAGAGCAAATAGTCGATTGAGCTCCTGACCTACAGTTTGCATGATAGTTTGACAGTAGATTGGACTCGTATAAAACAATATATCGAGTAATGTGTCGTTTGTGAAATGACGTAATTTTGGAATGCTCTCTAAGGTGATAGCTTTCAGTTTCTTGTCAATGCCGGTATCATCAGAATGCAAGGTAGCGTGCCAAGAAATTGGCAGAACTTCGATACGGTTCACCATTCCATGCTCATGAGCTGACCGATAATGCGACTGAACTAGTTGCAAAGAAATGCTGCGAAATTCGTCCACTGTAAATACAAATAGAATTATATATAACACATATATTTATATAATAATTTATTTATGTTATATGTTATAATCGATTATTTAAAATAATAATCAATTGTATATTTTGTACCAAAGGAGATAAAATCGGAAATTCTTTTCTGAGCGAAGTTTACACCCAAGGCGAAACCGAGGGATGCAATTGCGAAGAAAAAAGAATTTCCGTTTATTTCCCATGGTGCAAACGATACTTTTTGTTACAAACAAACCGAAAATGCAGTTTTTAAAAAACGCACCGGTTCTAAAAACTGCACTTGCAGCACCGCGTGGCAAAAAGAAAAAGATATAATGTTGTAGCATTAAAATTGAGTACTAACCAACTTCTTCGACAGTTCGAAATTTCAAATCGCAGACACTACCAATTCCATGGACCAAAAATAGTAAATGATCTATTTTTTCTGGTTCACCATCCTCAATATGAAACTCATCAACTCCCCGTTTAACCATTCGAGGTCTGCCAGCCGTGCCCTGTAAATATGAACTTTCCTCTGAACCCTGGAGAAGTCAGGATTCAATGGAATGCTTGTGTCTTATTGAAAGCACCAAAATTTTGATCTCTTAAGATCGACTTAAGACTATACGTTAATAAGTACTTTTTTCGACTAAAATAATTGTGATTCAATCGAAATTAAATTTTTATTTTTTGAAAATATTGTTTATTGTTGAATGATTGTGCAATTGTGATTAATGTATTGATTGAGTTTTATATTTTATTATGATTATGGACAAAGTATATATAAAAATATACATTTCATTCTTTCTAAGCAAATATTGCCATTTTTGAAGTATATCAAATATGATTTTTGTGCAAAATATTCGAAAAAATATTTATATATACGAAAGATACGACATGATCAGTCGATAACAGCAATGCATAATGTATGGCCTTAACGGTGCTTCAACTTACAGAAAAACATTATTACATCATTATGAGCTGAATAAATATAAATTTTGTTTGCATACAAAGAAGGATTTTACAAATATTATGTTTTTCTGTAAAATATGTGAATACATAAGTTTAATGTATCAAACATGCATGCATACTACATGCTGCTCATAATAAAATAAATAAATAGAACCGTAAAAACACCGTGAATAATAAATAAAGTAAATTAATTAAATCATAATGATCACAAATTGTGAAATGTTTTTTATTAACAACCAAATGAATGAATGTTTATAAACATGAAAACATTATATGTATGCTATGTAATGATGATTAGTGTTCAACATTACAGACAAAACTCGATTAAAAAATAATTACTATTTAACTCTAAAATTAAAAATTTAACAAAAAAACGAAAACAAAAAATACTAACCACTGCCGTACCCCAAGAAGATCCCAAATCCGGAGTACTTGGTTGCATATAATGCATCTGAAGAGTGGCACTATGTAAAATTATATGCTCGCCATTATTTAATTCTATCTTTCGATTCCACATATTAGTTGTACACGCATTTTTGTATTCTTCTTCCAGTCGAACTGCAAGATTTTCTTCATACGGCGAATATCTCGAATCTGTGGCACCTTTGTGAAACCAGGAACACCTTCTAACTTCGTTATAAGCTTCTGACCAATAAACTGGAGATCTCTGTCGACGTAAAATATCGACATCATAACGACCGCCATCAGTGGCAACTCGTGTTTCGGGACTAATATCATTTGAATTGTGAATTTCTTCTAATTTTAAGCTATCTTGCATGGAAAATGGCCGCCATACTATCTTCGTTTCTACCTCTTTGCGGTAGAACCAATGATGATAAACAGGTCGGTACTGCATTCGTTTTTCAGACGATCCTCCAGCCTGAAATATTTAAAATATTACTGAATTATTTTTGTTCATAGTTATCTGGTTAAACAATAAACTAATACTACCCATTAACTATTGAAAATTAACAATTGTAAAACGATAATTTTCATAAGTAATAGTGACAATTACGAATAATATTGTACTTTCTGATGATAAACAGCAATATATTATAATTAAAGTTTTGATAATATATTATTGATATTTATTAACGTAAACAATCATTCAAGTTCTTTATATCAATGATTTTAATAAAATTACAGAAACATTATTGTTATATTATTGTAATTCCAAATTAATTGTGTTTTATTATATTTTTTTTTATAAAAGTAAATAAAACTAAACTCACTAAATTTTGTAAACTTGGAGGTACAGTATCAGGCGATGATCGGTTATTTAAGCTATTAACCGACATTTGTGTTGCATTTAACGTAGCAGCACCACTTGGTTCAGGAATTGGATTTCTTGTTAAATTCTCTGATTTCGAATTTAATCCCGTCAATGCTATTGGTTGAAACAATTGCGGTCCTGTTAAAGGACTACTTGAAGTATTATAAAACTGTGGCACCGAGTTAAACGAAATATTCGGTGAAAAAGAAGTCTGAGAAACAGGTTGACTTGGAAAACCAATTGAGGTGAAATTTAGACCTGATTCTCTTTGAATTGGTTCATCACTAAAGAAATCACACACAGTCGGAACAGATGGTGAACATTGAACTGATTCTTGGTTTGGTTCCTCCGAAGACTTATTCAAATCCACATCAGTCAGTTCGTTGGTGAATTGTTCATTATCTTGATTAACAGACTTCAAATAATTAAGATTTTGTTCAACTTCCGTATCTTGATTATGTGCAGTCAAATTTTGTTGAACATTTCTGGTCAAATTTTCAACTGAGACTCGTGAAAAAATTTGCTCAGTTTTTGCAGGTTTTATAGTTTGTTGTAGATGTTCAATTTTATTTGAACTTGATTGTCCATCAAAGTAGTCGGCTAATCCTGCTTGAGGAAAGTTAGTTGAAATCTGTTGACTAATGAAGCTGGAACTGTAATTCGATGATAATGTTGGAAGAGTTGTTTCTTTTGTTGTATTAACAAATTGTAACTTCAACTCATCAGTTGGTTTGACGTCAAACAAATTAGTAGCCGAAGGAACAGAATTTACTGCTTCAACAGTTTTATCGAAATTTTTCTCAGTTAATTCTCTTAAGATTGATTCTTCTTCTTTTGACGCTGAATTATCCTCCTTTCTTTCAGCAATCAAGTGTTCCAACTTTTCTGTTACTTGTTCCGTCAAAGTTCCTTGTTGTGGTCCAAACGAATTGCTTTGATCGAAATACGAATTTATATTGTAATTTGATGATGAACGTTGATTCGAAAGACGAGAACTATTGAATTCACTAAAACTGAAATTTGCAGGAGTATTTTGAGGAGTCGCAGGTTCAGGCACTCGGGCTGGAATTGATTGCGGTTGTGATAAACTGTGACTAGTGGTATTGACTGGACTGCTACGAAATGAATCCTGATGAGAGTTGGTTTGCGCCGGAGATGAACTTACACTTAGCAGAGGTGTCGAGGAACTTTGACTTTCAGGAATTTGAGTTACTGTTGCAGAGTTATTACTGGGTACAAAATAAGGTTGAACTGGTTGTGAAGATTGATATGAAGGAAATGGCGAGTTTGTAAATACTGGATATGATTTTGTAGAGGTTGCTGTCAAATCTGGTGGTGGAGCGTATTTTAATCTACGTTGATTTCCAAGTCTGTATGAAGTTGCACCTGAAAAAAAACACATGTATACATTAATATTATTCACTAATAATAATTTTAATTAATAAAATATTGAATTTGTACAAAAAATTACCTCCGCTAGGTGGTAAAGTGTGCACAGATGGCGACGCCTGTGGCGGTAAACTGGTATTTAATCCTTGGTTTACGTTAAGTGGAAGTGAATCAGATGGATTGAATAGAATAGGAGAAGAAACTAAATTTTGTTGCTTCTGATTGATTGTTTGGGCACCATAAGGCGAATTTGTCGTTGGTGGTAAAGTTTCTTGATGTTGTTGAACCTGTGTTACTGAAGGGTCGTTCTTATTCGATGTCAGAGATAAGTTTGGAAATGATGATAGAATGGATCCAAAGTAACTCTGCTTTTGTGGCTGACTTGATAGTGGTTCCTTAACTTCCTCTACAAGGGAGATAGGGACGTTTCCTGTAGGACCAAGTGTCACATCAGCTGGACTTTGTCCTAAGAAAGTATCCACGTCACTCTTTGAAGGTTCATTTTCTGAAATTAATATTATCAATTAATAATGTCGTTTAATATTAAAATATCTAAATATTTATAAGAGTAGTTAAATAATAATTTGAAAATACTGATTTGAAAAATCTTGATACAAAGAAATATGAGAGAGATTACATAAATTATTTTTTATTATTAGTTTTTTCATATAATTTTTTACTTTCTATTGTCTGTAGTTTCATCTTAAATTATTCAATCAATGCTTGAACTTATACATTTGAACTTTTAAATTAGTTATTAGGTATATAATTATGAATAACAATAGTGAAAATACTATTAAGTAATTAAGTAAAATAAAAGTTAAATAATTTCTCATTTTTATCATTTGATAAAAATGACTGTCAAATAATGTCTTTGATTTAAAATATCAAAAAAGTTTATCATTACAATAACATAAGATGTTACAAAATGTTACATTAAACACATCCATTTCCTATGACATGAGTGTATCTTAGAAATATGTGGGTAAGGCTATGACGTGATTTTACAGTCCCAGAGGTAGATTTACTTTTAGGTTCTCAATACCGTAACTTGAAACGCACGTTTATTATCTTTTGTAAACAAAACTTAGTTCTTATAAGTAGCAGATTTTTAACAACGAATGATCAGTTGGTTCACGATGGCAGTGTCATCAAGTATTATGATTCTTTTGGTATCATTGTGTTTAGTGCAAAGTTCAAAAGTTTTCGGACCGTCAAATGCATCTCTTGACTTTAAGCAATCTTTTATCAATAATAAACAAAATAATAAAGTAGAACCATTTTATGTTGGAAATATTAAATGTTGGAGGTTTGTTTTTATTAATATTTTATTTTGCGTTTTTTGTTTTCTTAATTTATTTTACTTGTTTAAAATTATTTTTAAAATATTAATTATGATTTTACAAAATAAAAATAAATACATTTAAATTCGTTTGGAAATTTTAGGTATTGCTTGAGTAATGCGAAAGAAGATAAATTCTTGGACTTGTCGTGGAACTTTAACAAAAACGATGCAGGTAACCACATTTGATATTTGCATAAGTATTACTTTATGACAATATACTACAAACAACTTAATGTTATATTATGATGACTATGTAAAGTAGTGTTTAAATTAATGTCAATAAATAAATTTATAGCAAAAATAATACAAAAAAAAATAAATGAAAATTAAAAGGAAAAGTATAACTCTATTAAAACGTACTATATATTGATAAAAATTATAAAAAATATTGTTAACAAATATACTTTTCTTAACAACATTAATGATTAGATATTAAGTTTGTATGAACTTCATTACATTCGATGCACTGTCGAAATGACGTTGGTAATCATACCACACCTCTTTTCGAAAGGAACAAACAAATCGCAAAGGTCTTTCGAAGATTACAGGATTCTATATATTTAACGATTTATAAAACAAGCTATTCGTTGAATCGGGTGGGTCTACTTCCGGCGTAGATTACATTGTTTATCATTTCATTTTCATTAAATCACGTATATTTAATATTAAATACAAAATATAAGATTCTGAAATAATCACCACTATGAACAAGAATATATTCCAAAAAATATAGACTGGATATTATACTTATTGGCTTTATTACCATTTTTAATATATTTTAAAGAAATTTCAAAAAATATAAAATACTAATATAAGCGCGCTACGTGCGCACAGATTTAATGTTTAATTTTTTTATAATTAACCTTTTTTATTTTTGTATAAGATTTCTTGTTTCATTTTTTTTTTTTTTTTTGCA
>JABFPJ010002500.1:0-19326 GCA_022817425.1 Gryon sp. ZL-2020
TTCGATTAGATTATTTGGTGACAATTTAGTAATATCACTAAATAATCTATGGATTATTTACTCGAACATGAGTTCGATCGGATTATTTGTTTAATCTAACCTGGTAGATTCTTTCCCGAACATGCCATAAGTGCACTTTTCTGTGTTTCATTAATTAATTTACATAATATATTACTCCATTAAATAATTATATTATATGTAAAATATATCTTTAAATAAATTGCATTTATTTTTTGATATGAATATATATTTTTGATATAATATAAATATTTTAATTTTTTACGTTTTTGTTGTACAAATGTGTAATAAATCTTTTTTTATTACATATTTATACATCATTTACATTTTTATTTATAATGTAAATAACTAACATTTTACATAATAATACATTGCTAAACAGAGATGGGCAAAAATAATTACCCAATTACTTATATTAAATTTAAAAAATTGGAAAAATATTATACATTTTAAAAATAATTGAAAACTGTTGTTATTTGGCAAGTTGTTGAGTCGAATAAACAAATAATTCTATTTATGATCTTACTTGTGCTAAGTTTGAATTTATAATTTAATTTTATTTACAAAAGTAATGGTTAATTAAAATTTCAATTACTTTTCAATTACTTTCTGAATTAAAATTCATATTTTTCACTTTTTTTACCAATAATAACTATGGTACCTCTATTTTTAGTTGAAGACAGTCTTTTTTTATAAGATAAATATTTTTTTACTATTTGATTGTATTATTTTTAAGAATTATTAAATATATTGTTTAATTGAATAATGGGCTTGCCCATCTCTGTTGCTAAATTTGACTAATTAATAAAGTAAAAAAAAACTAATACATCACATGTTCAATCTTTTTAAAGATATGGTTGGTTGGAGCATGATGGTCGAACCTTTGGTGTGCAAGAGATAATCGACAGCGAAGCGATAATAAACACGACCTTTGTGAAGCGCCCGGGCGGTCACAATGGCGGTGACTGGACTGCACGTATCGGCGTCACTTCAGAAAATGGTCATCGCGATGGTGAGGAAATCTCGTTTGTTTTCTACGTTGCAATTGAAGAAAAGACAAATGGCCGCATCAACGCCGCATTAGGTGGCGACAATATCCTGCCTGGGATCGAAGGTGACACGGAAAGTCTTGGTATGTTTCGCGTTAACATAAGTCCAACGAAAGGTAAGGTTGAAAAGGACTCGTTTCTCGTAACGGTGGCGCCAGGTTTGCACGTTCTGAAAGAAGTCGTTCTCCAAAACTTAAGACTTGCCACTCAAAAGGGCACAACTAAACAACATATCGTTCTAAGCGGTGAACAATTATCATCAACCGTCGACGGCATGAAACTTAGTCCGAATTTCATCGCCACCCAAGTAACCGCAAAAATTCCCTTCGAATTTGAAATCAGCTATGAATCGTCGAACTTTATCGATCGCTCGAGCAAATTAACCGGCAAAAATTTCGAAAGCGCTTTGCGCAAACGACGCAAGCAATTCGACGAAAAATTCGAAAAAACCTTTAATCTCGCGTCAAAGGGTTTCAGCGCCGAGGAAATACGTTTTGCTAAAGCTGCGTTTTCAAATCTCGTCGGTGGGATTGGCTACTTTTATGGCTCATCTCAAGTTCAAAGCACCTACACCCGTAGTCCCGTACCATACTGGAAGGCACCGTTATACACTGCCGTACCAAGTCGCAGCTTCTTTCCCCGAGGTTTTCTCTGGGACGAGGGTTTTCATGGTTTGTTGATTTCGGCATGGGATTTGAACATCGAGCTGGACATCATCGGCCACTGGTTCGATCTGATGAACGTTGAAGGTTGGATTCCGCGTGAAATGATTCTCGGGCAAGAAGCACTGGCGAAAGTGCCCGAGGAGTTTGTCACGCAGTTGAACATCAACGCCAATCCTCCAACGTTCTTTTTAACTCTTCATTCCATCATTAAGTACCGTCAATCGGAGTTGCTGGACAAAAATCGACTCTTTTTGGAAAAATTATATCCACGATTAGCCGCATGGTTTGACTGGTTCAACAAAACACAGATTGGCGACGCCCCAGGCACCTATCGCTGGCGCGGTCGCGATCCACAAACCAACAAGGAACTCAATCCAAAGACCTTGACTTCCGGTCTTGATGATTATCCACGAGCGTCACATCCGAGCGTCGATGAACGCCACGTTGACTTACGATGTTGGATTGCCCTTGGTGCCCGAGTTATGTTCCAACTGTCCGAGTTGTTGGGCAAATCTGGCGCCAAGTATGAATATACTTACAATCACTTGGCAGATAACAATCTGCTTGATGAATTACATTGGTCGCCGAATACTCAATCGTACTCGGACTATGGATTGCACACAGATCGGGTTACTTTAAGAAAAGTCACACCAACTCCTCGACCCCACGTGCCAAGCAATCCCGAAGTCATACGTGAAGTTCTCGAGGAACCAAGTCTGCGATTCGTCGACTCGGCATTTGGCTACGTTTCGTTGTTCCCATTTATGTTGCAAATCGTAAAAGCAGACTCGCCGAAGTTAGACAAAATTTTGGATGATATTAGAAATCCAGATTTGTTGTGGACCAAGTATGGACTGAGATCACTAGCAAAGTCCTCGCCAATGTATATGAAGTTCAATACCGAACATGACGGGCCTTATTGGCGAGGTCCCATTTGGATGAACTTAAATTATCTCACGGCCAGGGCCTTGCATCATTATGCAAATACCGAGGGACCGTATCGCAGCAAAGCCGCGGCAATTTACACGGAATTGAGAAACAATTTGATTAAGAATGTGTTCATGCAGTATAAGAAAACGGGCTTTGTATGGGAAAATTATGCCGATACACATGGCGATGGCAAAGGAAGTCATCCGTTTACTGGATGGACTTCGCTTGTTGTCTTGCTCATGTCAGAAATTTACTGAATACAGAGAGAGAACAATTAATACACAACGTTGTAGCTTGGAAACGAAGCCTTTCTGGTCGTTTGGACGGATGTTGCTGATTATTAATAAGCATTAGACAATCTTAATGTGTGGTTAATGTGAACTCGGTTGGGCTGTATGGCGAATTATATGAGATTTGACTTGACTGACAAAAGAAGTTGATGCAATTTGAAATTATGACTTTCATTGTTTTTAACTAAGTTTTAACAATATTTTTTTGTTATACATTTTGTTATTTAAATTTTAACATATTCTAAACACTGAAAACTATGTTTGGATCTTTAGAAACTAAAAGTAAATTTATGTCTGTAACAACTCATGTTTGATATTTTTTACATTACTATATAATGAGAAATATTTAAATTATAATGAACTTAATAAATAAAATAAAATATAAACGATGAGCAGAAAGCTCCTTAAATTTTAATGTATACAAAGATAGACAAGATAAGCGAAAGAAGTCAAATTAAAATTAAACATGATATATCTGAATTAATGACTCTTTAAAATACATTCATTTTCTTTGATTTACATTGTTATTTAAAAAATTGAACTTTTTCTGGTTACTTAAAATCTTTAATTATCAATGATTACATTTTATGTTAACTGTAAAAATATAAAAAAATATATTTTATTTAATTTCGATATTCCGAATTGCATGTAAACTTGCACAAATCTCAACAACAAGTAAATAATAAATCCCCTGATTAATTTGAAAACACTTAAAAGTTCATTTAAACTGAAATAAATAAGCAAAGAAAGTTAATAACGCACAATTTTCTTTAAATTGAATAAAGTAAAATGATAGAAGTGAACTGTTTTCACAAAATTTTGTAACTAATATTGTCCTTTTAAACATTAATGACTGATTATTTTAGTCGGTTTGACGTTATGAAAACCGATCACCAAAGTCGGAGTTAAGCAAATATTTTAAACAAATATAAGAAATATAAGCGAATATAATTTTTTGTATATTCCTCGTTTTAACTCCGAATGATTCTTAGTGTAGTTGATTACTTAGGACACTGTAATCGATTGATAACGGCTTAAATATAGGTAACTGTATAATATGCGATACAATTATCTGCATGTTATAATTCAACTTGTTTATCCTTTATGTGATATATTATAATAACATTATGTAGCCACATCTAATAATTATTTCTGTACAAATTTATGTGCAAATTAGTTTATGTTTCTTTTTTAAACTGAGATTTAGATTAGCTGGTAAAGTATGTACGATAAAACGATTGTGTTGAAACTTACGTCAGATAAACATTTTAAAGCAAGCGTTATAAATGTAATTAAACTTAGCTTTATATGAAAAGATGAAAGAAGAAAATGAAAAAAGAGCGAAGAAGGAAAACACCATAATTGTACGACAATACATTAACTGCCTAAAAATAATCATTTATATCATGCAAAGGATAAATTTGTTTGCGTAATACGTTAAAATGTTTACTCGCATGATTAATTATTTGAAATAAAAGAAAAATGAAGAAGAGTTACTTGAACGGCGTTTATGTTGGTTTTGAATATGATTGATATGAAATACTTTGTATAATAATTTATAAAAATTATTATAATATAACTTAATGCGCAGAAATTTTTCATATTGAAAACATGTAATGGAGAACTTCTTCTTCGTTTATAGTATTTGAATATAGCAAAATTCTCCTGTGCCAAAAAGTGATATTTGCAAGAACTATGAATGAACGTAGAACTGAAATTCTACAGCTTTAAATGAACATTTTTTTCTTGTAAGTGATATATAATCGTAATTATTATATGACTGTTTACATATATAAATATATATAAGCATATGAAAATTAATCTTCAATGATACGTTTTAAAAAATGTTATGATTTATAAATAATTTTTTGTTTTTTTAATTTGTTTAATGGACCATTTTTGTGATTCGTCGTAGGAATTGTTTGAATTTGTAGAATAAATTATGAAAAATGATACAAATTCATCATTTTTTAAAAAATAATTGGTTGTGAATTGGGAATTCATGGAAAAGTGAATTATAAATTGAAATATATTTTTTGTTATATTATAAATAATCAGAGAAATGAATACTATATATTTTTTAACATTTGTTGATTGACGCTGTACGGTAGTTTTATATTACACATATATTTAGTATTAATTTAATTAAATGGTTCCTTTTATAACATTATAATTATTTTGAGATAAGCAATTTTAGATTGATATGTTGATAACACACCATTTCAACTTATATATTAAAATAAAGCTCTTTCGTATATTATATAGCATAAAATGGAATTCCGATTTAATTTTGGTCATTTATTTTGATCATTTATGTTATACCAAAACGAATTCTGTATCTCATAACAAATATAAATAATATAATGTATACGTTAGTAAAAAAATTAATTATAATAAATGCTTAATATACGTATAATTAATGAATTACATCGTTGCGTGTAAAAGTATATAATTATTCCTGCATTGATGATTTCATCTTATCAAAATTTATTATTATTAATGATTAATAAAACTGAAATTAATAATCAGATTAATACAAATATCAATTGAAATTAATACGATGGTTGAATTTATTAAAATTGTCTAATTGATCATGTAGCTACCCGCAGGTATGCTTTTACACATCAATGTAGTTTTATGTGATGTACGAATATTTTCGATTTTAATTTCTTAATTATATTCAGTAATTACAAATAATAAAAGTAAAGAACATATTTTCAATAATATAATTCTGACGCATAATAAACAACTTAATATTTATAAGCTGCAGAATAATTTTCATTTGCTCGAAATTAATTGCAGAGTTGTTGAGAAAGATCCTTTTTATGCTTATACTGATATGAATAGTATAGAACTCAATAAATCTATTAAAACACACACAACACACAGAAAATTACATAGAATATTATCTAAGACCTATTTGAAATACATATATATATAAATATCGATAATAAAAAAATATTAATACTTACATGAAAATATTCTACTTTCCACGTTATTATCTATTAATTGAAGTGAGGTCAAATTTTTTGAAAAAAGTGAGAAATGAATATGGAATTCAAATACATTTATTTTAATTATTAATATTGTGAATAAGTTAAGTTATTTAATTTGTTTAATCACGATGTATAAAAATAAGATTTATGTTATTTAGAATGTATTGAAGAAAAATATTGTTTATATTTAAGTAATATGATGCATTTATTGATAATAATAATTTGAATAGCGCAAATGAATAACATCTTACATTTTTAATCGATATATGCATTGTTCCACTTTTGTTGGATTCCCTAGTCTTACTTAATTTTCACGACAAATAAAATATGATTTCATTTATATATATATAACTGCGAATCCTGAAAGTTCATTACATTGTAATAATAGAAGGAACTTTCATATGAATCTACTTTTCACGAATCATGTATATATTGTACTCATTTTGTACAAAGTTTTATGTAATAAATACTTGTTTTATCACAAAGTTTTTGCTTTCATATTTTCAAGCTAAAAACCTACTGTATATCATAATAATTTTATTATATTTTATACATTTTCTATTATACATTAATACATTATATATTTATACATTATTTTATTAAATCACCATAAATAAAAAATATAATTTAAACAATATATCTATTAAATATCACAGTTTACTTATTTTATTACTCTTTATTTTAAAATATTCATAAATTAATAAATCTAATAAAGTAATCATTACTTTACACATTGATTTTTTATTAATTTTATTTGTACAATTCATTTAAAAAGTCCGCTCTTGATAATGCCATAATTTTACGTTGGCATTCTGTAAAATTTGACTGTTTCCTTTGGTTCCCTTTTCAAAGATCTTTTTAAGCTGAAACTCTAAATTCATCTCTTTCTAATACGTCACATTAAAGAAAGATGGTTAAAATAAAATACAAACTTCATATCATCAGTTTAAGCGAAAATAGGTTATTTTGCTTGCCACTACCTGCGTATCGTCTTTAACTGTCAAAAAATGAAGTCGTCTGTCAGTTGCAAATGGCAAGAGTGTTATGCCAACAAAAAATGACGTTTTCTCGTTTGCGTAAACTGTATCGTGAGTTTTCATTTAAATTCGATAAATTATTTAAGCAAGACGCATTTTAATAGATAATGATGCATCGACTAATCAACAATTCAACGTGTCTGTCCATGCGACCGATTCGTACGATCAATTATTGTAACTTCAAGTTTGTTGGTTAAAAGTTGTGTGTTGAAACAACAAGCAAAGCATCGTTTACGAGAAAAAAAAATAAAGAAAGTCAAAGAATCTCGTTTACGAGAAAACTCGAGAGCCAAGTTATGAATAGAGCGCAAAGTAATATGGAAAAGAAGAGTCAGTTGCCGGGCTGGTTGTGGCCCAATTCAAACATTCTGCCGCAATTTTATAAGCAAGTTTGGGAGGCGGTGCGTGACGACAAGCCGAACACAAGAACATCCCTGCAGCGCGAGGTACTCGTCGACACGAACAAAATTTTTCCACTGTTGTTGACGAGTCAATTGCCAACCGACATTCTCGGTTACATCTGGAGTTTGGCGAATAAAAAGTACGCGGGCCAGCTAACAGAACAGGAGTTATACATCGTACTCGCGCTTGTTGCACTGGCTCAAGCATCCTATCCGTTTAATAGTCTCCAGGTGTTGCAGTTTATACGCGTGCCACCCATTCCCACGCTCAATGTCAATTTAATCAATCAGGTTCGAAGGATTATTTACGTTTCTTAACTGAATGATTGTTTGCAAACTATTTTACTGTCTTAAAATGTCTAGGATAAAAATGGAATATCAATAAATAATTGATACTTTGAATGGACTGGAAAACTGACTACAATTTCTGATACTTCAAACTGTTTATAAAGTTTGAATGTTTTTTGTTTAATTGTTTGTTTTCATTTACTATGAAAAATCATTTACATAAATAATAAAATATTCCAAAAGATATATTTAAATAAATAAACAATCATTCTATTCATAGTTATATATATTTCATTGTATATATATTTAACTGTTAGTTAGAAAAAAGTATTACGTAATTAACATGCAAGTGTTAATTAACGTAATTATCTTTCATAATTCTTTTTTTTGTTTAATATTAATAGTCACTTTAATATTAATTGAAGTTTTTTAAATGTATTTTTTATTGAAACAGGTAAAACTAAGTCCTTCTACATGCGAATCTCAGCCAAATGTCGGAGATATTGGGCGAAAATATGGCTATCAATCAAGTACAGTTCCAAAGCAAAATCATCAGGATTACCCTCATTACAATGAAAGTTCCGACGTGAAAATCATCAGTCACACAAGACGCAATCGTGTGTCTTCATCGGACTGCAAAAGTCACGCGTCATCGTCCTCGACAGATTCCGGAGACGAATTCTCGGAATTTCAAAGCGCTCCATTGCCAATTGTTCCGAATATAGCTATTTTAGATTCTAAACAAGGTTCCGCAATTGGCAGTCGATTGGCCAATCACAATCTCGGTGGCAAAAAATTGCACGAGAAAACTAAAAAGAGCAACCCAGTCAAAAGTTATCAAAACTTTAATACTCAGACATCGTCGAATTACGGTAATGCTTCTTCCAATACTCGAGATTCGTTAAATAGAGAGACACTCCCAGAGTTGTTTCCAAAATGTACCATTAAGAGTCAGGCAAAAATGACGGTGATATTGAAAGATACCGCGATTAGAAATAATGAGACTTTAAAAAATGTACCTAATGATAATTTTAATCCAGAAGAAGACGCCAGTGAAGCTAAAGATTATGATGATTTTGGAAATTTCGTTTCGGCAGAATGTCCGCCAGTGAATGTTAGTTGATTTTGATCATTTTTTCTAATTGATATTTAAATCAATATATTTCAAACATTCATCTCAATATTGTTTCTTTTAGGTGGCTCCATCAACTAGATTGGATGGCAATCCCCAAGATTTGATGAATCTGCAACCAGTGGAAGATAAATACAGTGCGCTTCGTGCCTTAGTAGAAGAATCCATTGTTTCTTCTTCTTCTCCTCCGTATTCTCCGCCCCCTCATCTTCCTCCTTCATCTTCTTCTCAGTCTGAAATATTACCGGTCAATAAACCGTATGTTAATTTAGAGATAAATCATGAATCGACGAATGTCGAAACTTTGTCCTCGGTCGATGATTTTGGCGACTTTGTGTCGGCTGAACAGCCGAACAAAGTTTCCAACGAAGCTGATGCACTGAATGTTGATTTACTTACTGATTTTGACTTTCATCATTACGAAAGTAGTAATAAGTCTGATCCATCATTAATGCAAGAAATCTCGGAAGCATTTAATGCATTAAGTATGGAAGCTAATAATATTCAAAGTCATCTTTTATCTGATGATAAATTCGATACAACTTATGAAACAGGTATAGTTTTTTTAGATTTAAAGTAACTTTTGAAATAACAATTTAATTGATTATAATGTTATGTATTGTTTCTTTTTATGATAAACAGTTACAAAGGATGTAACAAAGGAAGACACGATATCAGTTAACAGTATAGAAATAGGTAATAATATACCAGAAAATTTACCTAGATCTGCGTCTGTTCCAAGTTTGGATCTCAAATTTTACCTTGTATCTAGTCAAGAAGAGGAACAACCAGCAGAAAATATGCATCAGGTTTTCTAAATTATGATTTATTATTGCAAAAATATTAACAACAATTCGAATTGAAAAATTAATGAATTTATATTTACAGATGATATATTCTGAGTGGAAACAATACATGGAAAGTTGTGTTCTACTTTTACAAACAGCAGCATCTATTTTTACTAGTATCACATCAGAAACAGTATTGCGCGAAGTATTAGCTTCTGCACAAGGCTATAGTTTTTTATGCAGTAAGTATTAAATAGTATTATAATATATAAAACAAGTTTCTACTGTCATAAATATATAATAACATTTTTCTTTAGATTTGGCTGAAGTAGCAGCAGTTTGTAGAAGAGTAAATTTTTCTCATAAAGAGATGGATATAAATATAATGGGTTTTGACGATTTACTGATGGATATTGATAAAATTTGGGCAGTGATGGAGCCATTCTACGCTGACATTCCAGTTAGTCTTGTCAAATTATTTAATATTGTTATTTATCTTTAATGTTAATTATAATTTAATTACAACAAATTTCTATAAAAATTACGTTTACGTTAATTAATTATGTTTTTACAGATTGTAAGTGAACTACCAGTTTGGCCTTCCCAAAACGATAATATCACTTGCGCTCTATGTCTGACGGTCATTACCAGTGATGGAGTAGTTCATAACGATAACAACTATCACTTAACATGCGCCAATTTATGGCTAAACTGCGTCAATAGTAACTTACCTGTACTTCGATATGCTTCAAATCATTAGTTTTTACTGTCGTTATGTTGTTTCTTGTGTATTGCTTGGGTGATTATATTAAATTGCAACTCGTGTCATTACATTTCGAGAAATTATAATTGATTGTTGTTAATGCTTTTATAAGCATTTAATATAGCTTCAATACACGATTTCCAATAATATTTATTGCACACCGGAATATATTAAAATTACTTTATTATCTTAAATATAAAGAAAGTATCTGTGGTAATCTTTTAATTCCAGTCATATGTATAATGTATGTTAATTTAGGTAATGGAATAATTTAAAGTACTATATCATAAAAGCACAAGAAAAGAATCTTTAATTCTTTATTAGAACTAAAGTGTATGAAGTACTGGCTTAAATATATGATAAATAAAATCATACATTTAATTACAAATTGACATTTCATACTATTCGTATTTTTGCAATATTTTTAAACTAAAATGTCAAGAGCTAAAAATTGTTGAACGATCAGAATTATGACTTTTAGAATTAATTTTACAATGTTCATTTTCAAAATAATTTAAAAACATTTTCTTCCATCAGAATGAATATGATCAACTGAATATGAATTCTTTAATATTCTGATGGTGATTACATGCAATATAATTATAAGTTTTAGCAAATTCCAAAGTTTCATTGTATTTTCAATTATGTTATCAACGCTTTTACGTAAAAGATTACATCTCAAATTTGTTGTACATTAATTGTACAATAATAATGTACATCTCTTGTACAACAAATTTTAGATGTAACATTTTACGTATAAAGTGTCATTATCATCTTTTTGACATTCACAGAAAAAAAAGTACGAAATGTTGATTGAATATAATGAGAATTTATTGTTATTTAAAATGATTATTATAGATAAAGGAAAACGATATACTTTTCGAAATTTTAATATATGTTAAAGGCACTACGTTTATGTTTTCTGAAAATACATTTTTGTTAAATGTACTACTAAAAAATCAAATGTACTTAAAGTAAAAACTATTAATAAATTATTTTATATATTTATAGAATATATAATTTAATTTTATTTATAAAAAGGTGTAATATTAAGGTGCCTTTAGTCATATTTTGCACGGTACTATATTAAAATGAAATTCACTTATAAATATGAGCTTGTAAATGCTACATATAATTTAATAGGTATTTTTCGAGAAATATATATACATTTCTCCTTAAAATTTGTTATATTCTATTATATGTAAGCAAATGATTATCGATCTTGGATATAAAAGCTCTAAGATTATTATTTCTTCAATGCATAGAGGTAATAACAAAAATATTAAAGTGTAACAAATACATAATGTCTTGAATAAGTCCAATTTTTACTAGTATGTAATATACATTTTTGATCATGTATATTTGATATTCAACGATAGTAGAAATGAGTTAATTTATAAAAAATATAGTTCATAACTTTTTAAAATACATCAAATATTTATCTTAAAAATTATTGATTCACTTAATAATTAAAATATTAATAACACAAACTATTTGTTAAAGAATAGTAACATACAATTGTAATACATCTACGTTAATTTTAAGTTGAATTTTACAATAACTTTTTGGCTTAAAATTATAAAAAATGTGCAATTCTGTGAGATCAAAATAAGAGCAACTATCAAAGTAATTTTTTATACGAAATAAAAATTCTATTTTCCGAAATAAATAATAAAATAAGCAAAATTAATACATTTTAGTAAATTAATTTTATATATTTATTTCTACTATTGTTCTTAAGATGTTGACTTGAACTGAATAATCAACTTAATATTATTATCCATTTTGTAAAGAAAGAAAAGTATTCTTTCTTAATTTTTATAATACAACTCAATTTTACAAAAATGTTCAAAATTATATATTTCAACATGAAATTTAAACTAAAACATAATCCTTCCAAGTTTTATAAATAATAATAAATAAAATGCTTAATTATTAAACAGAAATAATAATCTTAGAATGTTATTTATAACGTTATAATTGTTGAATCTAGTAATTAAGTTGTATATTAATTTTTTGTTATAAGAAGATAACTTGAGAATCTCCAATAAAATTATTTATAAACTTAAACTTAAAAATAAATTATTTTTATTTTATATCTTATTTCCCCTTATTTATACATATACATTATTAAACTAACAAACTACATTTTTTAGTTAGGTATGAAATTTTATATTTGAAACATTTGTATATGATTGTTGTATTAATGTAATATTGTTTTTAATATTTTTCATATTTTAATACTTTTTTAATTTCTGTATTTAAAAAAGTGTATACATCTTTGGGTGTGTTTACAAAAGAATGTTTCTGTTGGTAGCAATGATCACATGTGTTGAGTAATTGAGTTGCTGACATGACAGTTCTAATCTTCCAATGTTTATGTTGCTTGTTATCATTGATCAATATAAATTTTGGAGCTGAATTTAGGGATTAATCAATAACAATACATTTTGTACATTTTTAAACATAGTTCATAGAATATTGATTATAAGTGAAAACCTAATTATAATCAACAATAGTTCCAAAAACATGTCACAAACGAAGCAAAACACGAAGAAGTTGAAATGGGCACTCGATTTCTCTCATAAGTATGACTTAATAGTTTTGTTATTTTATATTAAAACCTTATATTTTAATTTTAATCAAAAAACAATACTTTTATCAAAACTTTAATTTATTTTACATATATAACAAAGTTGATAAATATTCTTTAACATTTTCAAATACATGTAGAATTCTAACCTAAAATACTAATTCATGAATATTTATTATAATGTTTATATTAACTTCGCGTTAATTAATTAAGTATTTTATATGAAATAATTATGTTAATTTAATTTTTTAGAAATAAATCAGACAAAGTAGCTGAACTTTCATCACCCCCGGGTTATAATCCTTCAGTTGCATTTGCACATAATACAGAGCATTCGCGCGAAGGTGACTTTAATCATTTAATTCTTAAAAAGTCATGGGATTTGGCGTTAGGTCCACTAAAACAAGTTCCTATGAATCTTTTTATAATGTATATGGCCGGAAATTCCATCTCTATCTTCCCTATAATGATGGTTGGGATGTTGATTATTCGACCCATTAAGGCTCTCTTTACTCTTCAACAAAGTAAGTATTCTCTGGTATAAATGTTTTATTAATAATTGTGTAACATCATTTTTATATCCTCAAAATATAACTATAAATAATCAGTTTGATAGAAAGATTTATATACATAATTATTATTTTCTATTAATTTGCAGCATTCAAAGTTATTGAAGGAACAAATGCATTTGGTCAAAAGTTTACATTCTTTTTGGGACAACTTGTTAATATTATATTAGCCTTGTATAAATGTCAGTCTATGGGCTTACTACCAACACATGCATCCGACTGGCTAGCGTTTGTTGAACCTCAAGCGAGGGTAGAGTATTCTGGCGGAGGATTTGTATATGTATAATAAATAGTTAAATTGTTTTTTGTAATTCTTAAGTAATTTATTTATATCATTTGTTTATAAAATTATGTATACATAAAATAAAATTCTTTAAGATAAAAATCGGCATTGGCAAAAATTTCTTTACTATGTATAACTTTTTACAGAATAATGTATTATAAGAAAAATAAATTTGTTTATTACAACCATATTTACAGAAACAATTTTGCTAATTACTCGGCACGTCTTTTTAAATGTTCATTTGAGAATTTATTTATCATTCTTTTTATGCTCGTTTGCAAATTCCTTTATTCGGTCCAGGATTTTTGTTGGATCATCGACCCGTGGAATCTAAAAAATTATTTAAATAATTTGTATACAACTTTATATAATTGTAATAAAATAAGCTAAAATAATTTAAATTTTTCATAAATTATAAGTACTAATATAGCAAATTTTAAACAGTAATTAAAAATGTATATATATTATAACATCAATAATATATGTTAATTAATATGGATAATACATATCTAAAGTTCTTACAAAATTCAAAGTATGAATAATCTACTGTTAGTTATTTTTATCTCACAACAAGTAAATTACCATATTATTTTTTTATATTTTATCTAAAATGTTAAAACATATAAACAAAATAATATATGATAAATATCTTTAATTTTTTTATTTGTTTACTTACCTCATAATTTTGACTCAAATAAATTCCAGTGTAAACACCGATACCGAATGTTACCTAAAAGCGATAATTTGCGCATAAGAAATAATATTTTGCAACATTTAACATCATATATTGTTTTGATAAAAATTATTAATGAACTGTGATGTTAATGTAATTTTAAATAAATAAGTAATAAACATATAATAATGTATTAATATTTATTTTAATGTTTATAATAGAAAAGGAAACTTACGAGCATTTTAATCATTGTGGAATAGATAAAAAAAGACTCAGTCTTGAACTCCACTCCAAACTAAATTGAATTCTAAAGAGTATTATAAATCTGCCGTTATGTTTTCGAAATCTCTAAAATTTAAGGTTATTCTTCATTATTACATGAAGTTAGTTGACTAATAATAATTTTAATATCCACTTTCATACTATAATATAATATTTAAATTCAATAATAAACAATTCATTAATTTTTGTGTAAAAAATAAAATCATATGTTAAAGTAATTAACTTACTTGTAAAATTATAAGAAAATCTTTAAAAATTTTCAGTAAATATGTCAAATACTAAAGATCAAAGCAACGACTGCATTTTTATCCTGCTCTAAAAGTCATTGTATGAGAAGGACAGCAGTATTTGTCGTCGTGAACATTTGCTAATACGAGCATTACTTATTTCCAAGTCCATGTAAACGCTTTAGTTTCAAATATTGAAATTCACTAATCTGTCAACAACTGTCAAAAACTGGTAGTTTAAATATGAGCAATTGAAAACATTCCAAAACAATGTCTTTTCATATTTAAATAAAAATAATATATATTTAAGATAAACAAGTATTGTGTAGTTTTATTATATAAAGCATAGACGGTTAGATCAAGTGTTAAATTATGGCTCAAGAATTGTCAGGAGTAACAATTGTAACATTTATTGCCGCGGGTATTTTAACCATAATATTGTTATTCATTTTTGCTAAAAGACAAATTATGAGATTTACATTACGATCAAGACGAGGACCTCACGTCCCCATAGGCCATGACGCAAAAAAAGTAATATAAAATACTTTATATTCATTTTTTAAGGTTATATTCAATCCTTGTTTTTTGTTCTCTCTTGTTTTTACTTCAGTTTTTATTTAAGAAAATCAATTTTGTATTAAAAAAAACTTTGTTTTTTAAATTTAATTGTAATTTTGAGATTTATTTCAGAACGAGAACGTTATGTTATTTAAATTAATGATATTTCATTGTTTATTTCTCATTGTAATTGATTAATGTTTTATCCTGTTTAGTCGTTAAAAAAGGAAATTGAAAGACGAATAGAAGTAATTCCAAGAATTCAATGTGAACCACAATTAATTAGTGAACCAAAATATATTATGCAACCTGGCGGACAAGTACCTCCACATTATTATAGATTAAAAGCTATGGATGACATTAAAACATTAGGTAATAATGCAGATTTTATCAAATATAATAATAACTTACAAAATTATATAAATCATAATTATAAAATAATGTTGGAAGATATATACATTTGATATCTGATTATAGAGGCTGAAATAACTCGTTATGACAATTGTCTGAGGCGTCATCCATCAGAAAATTTGAGAGCATATTTGTTAACAACATTAGCAGGATTATTAAATGGAAGTGGCCAAAGAATGATACATCAATTCTGTGATTTATATGAACAAGCTCGCCATGATCCCACTGAATTTGGCTTAGACGAATATCAAGTTTACTCTCGACTGTTGTTAAAATTAATAGATGCGTATGTAATGTTAAAAATATTCTTCTTTTTAATGTTAAATGAACAAATAGGTTCTTGCTAAATGAACAAAATTCGTGTTCAATTATAGCTTTAATTTATATTTGAATACAAGTAAGAACTAATTGAAATTTTAGGGCTCGATTGTTGAAGTCATACCCAAGTTCTCGAAAATCAAGTCCAAGTCGAACGCCGATTAAAAAGAATATGGACACAAAAAGAATCGTACTGGAGCCTCGAATGAGACCACTGGACGATCAAATGCTACGGGGATCGAGACCGAACACTTTAACAGTATTAGATAACAGCGAAACTTCTGTGTAGCATTATGAGTATCGTCACGTTCACCATATGTGACGAGGGAACAATTTTTTGATAATTCCATTCTGGAACGTACTATTCAGAATCTAACACAGAACAGATTATATCAGATCATAATGTACTGTGTACATGTTGAAGCAATGCATATTAATTTATTGTATGTTGAAGAATGTTATGACTGAACATATCATTCGATTTGTATTTAAAACAATAAGAATAAGTCGCTTAAAATAAGTAATAGTTATTCTAGATAGTAAAATACAAATAAATTACTTTTATAATAAAGTACGTTTATTTTTACTATATAAGATCTTGCATTTTTCCTATTTCAATGCAATTTTTCAACTACAATTTTTCTCTTAAGGGAGAAAAATGCAACTTTATCATTGTCACTTTTTAATAATTGTTAAACTGTCTTTGACTTTGTATAATATATTTCTGACTGTATAAAATTGTAGAACATCTTCTATGTTTTTAATGTGAATCTTATTGTAATTCTTAAATCATTCCAACGTTTCTGCAAATATTTTTAAAACTCCATTTAGACAAGTCATAAAAAACCTTTTCTCTTCTATGTGTATATTTTATATTTTTTATTTATAAAATATTTTCCTATATAAAGAATACTTATAAAACATAAGTGACTATTTTATTTAATAAAAAATTATGTGTTATGCTTGAGAATATAATTTCATCACTGATTTATAGTTTTTATCATATCAAAAGAGGCGTGAACGATACATAGAAAGGGGACTTGGGATAAAATGAATATTTTGTAAATTAACTTCAATAGGTGGAGCTAACTAGTATCCAATTGCACCGGAAACTTATAACAATGAACACGTGCTCATAACGAACATGTGTGTTGAGTTATGTACAAAAAATTCAAAATGCATTGTAGTACGGGTTTCTCCTTATATTGTGACACAGACTTTGACACTAGTTCCGTTAATGCTTTTTTTAAGATTGCAGTTATCCTTTCTTGTAATAATAGAATATCGTGTTCGATTACATTTTAAGGGGAATATACATTTACTCCAAGTGGTTTGACTAAATCAAATCATTTTTTGTCAATCCACAAATATTTTAGTTGACTACAAAATATGTTTTACATCAAACTATTTTATACACATTTTCGTATACAAAAAATGTGCTTAAATAATTCAATTAAATGATTCCATTTTTCGTAATATTGTTTTTAAGTGTGAAATAATTGTAAGTGGACTTGATAAAAATATTTTTTATTGATTGTAAAAATGTGATCTAAATTCATTGTAAAGTGTACTTTAAATTAATATATTATTTATTCTGATATGTTTGTAAAATATTTTTTGAGAATTGCATGCACAGTACTAAGCATTTCTGGACAAAGAGTTAATGTTCGTCATGTATCACGAGTAGGAAGTTCAATTTAACTCAATAAAAGACAATCAAAGACTAACAGTGACCATATACAAATATCTAATGCTCCGAGATGCCAAATTTATTAGTTTTAATAATAATAATAAATTTATGATTCATAAGAATCGCCTTTAATGCGACATCTTCAATAGTGAATTACAAAACCTCTCAATAAGTTAATTCGATTATTTATTTTCTTAAATTTAATATTCTATGGATAATTGTAAGTAAAAAGTGATTCATGCATTCATATGTTTTAATATATACTTGCTACTTATATGTTAAATATTGACTGTATGTTAATAAAATGAATAGAATTATATATGGTCCAATATTGTATGAAATTTCATAACTTAAAATTGTGGAATTTTATATTTATACAATTTTGCAACATACATAGTATAAATGCGTCGCACTTACGTTGTGCTTTATCATATTACTTATACGTCGAACTCATAAGTATTATATTTTTCTGGACTCCTTTTTTTACTTAAAAAATGAAAGCGAAAATTAATAACTTTTAAAATGTATTATTTATTAATATTATTATTATATATTAATATTATAAATTATTAATAAAAAATCATTATTATTTATTTTATTAAAATAAAATTAATAATATTCTGTCCAAGCACTATTATTGTTGTTAGTTTTGTTAGTTTGTTGTATTATAACAATTTTCCAATTTATTCAGTAATCTCGTTTTTTAATGATTCAGTTTAATGGAATAAAAAAAATATTGAAAATACTAATTCGAAAATAAGATTTATAAAATGATCTTTTTCCGAATTTAAGAAAATCAATATCAAATTCGAAAATAAGTCTTTTTTGACATATAATGGAATAGTAGTTATATTCGATCTTGTATTGTTTCTATACGGTTTTTGATATTGATTTTTATACCTATCTGATAATTTATATGCGTATTTATTCATTTTTAATTGGATGATTTAAGATTTACAAATAAAAAATCTATTTGAACTTCTCTATTAATATTTATGTGGTTTTTGACAGTGATTTGTACACATTTCTATATGTTTTTGTAAGAATTTGTTTAACTAAGATTTGAAAAGGATGCATATTTTTGTTTTTAAAGTAAAAATTAAAATAGCAGATGATTTATGATTGATGAGTTTTATTAATGAAAATTAATTAGTTGCTGTAAAAAGTTAAGCACACAAATTAAATTTTTATTTTCAATTATTTGCAATCTCTGAAATATACACTAAGAAAAATAATTCACAATAAATTACTGTTTAAACAGTAACTTGACCACAGAATTCCCATTAACATGAAAGTTCCTGTTAAAAACAGTAAAAATTTTCCTTTCATGCACAAAAATTCTTGAAAAAGTCAATAAAAATTTGT
>JABFPJ010002501.1:0-19312 GCA_022817425.1 Gryon sp. ZL-2020
TTTAAAATATCATAAGAAATTTTGAAATGGAATAGTTTTCTTAAGGACCGTCGATATGCAAAAATATATTTACATATATATATATACATACAAAAAATATATTTGAAATATATTTTCAAATATATTTTAGCGGCAAAAAGTTATATATTTTGACATATATTTTGACTTATATTTTTTTCCGTACGGGTTAAAAAAGCAGTAATTTACTTTTACTTGTAATGTATCTATATTTCAATACTTTTATCATCTTTGTAAAGATATATAAAAAAAGTAATTATCATGAATGATAGTTAATAGAAACTAATTAGCAAAACTGTGATACATTTAATTGAATTTCTGTATAAGAACGCAACATACAATAGAGATATCTGAAGCATTTTAAAGGGATTTTACGTTTACCGCAATTTTGTATGTATGTGTGAGAGTAATTAAAAAAGGGTTGAAAGTAATTTGAATTGCCAGTTTTAGCCCATTGTGCACCATGAAATTTTGTTGCTCAGATTTTGCGAGTCGTGTATGTAGAATACATACACTCATATACCTCGTTCTTGTGTATATTCCTACACATAAAAACATATACAGAAGTGAGGATACACGAGCGATTTTATCTTCATCTAGTTAAAATTTTATACAAAATTATACCGAAATTTTGATAAGCTTTCCTAATTTAAACTTTGATAGAAAAAACTCGATATGCTTTTTCTCGTGCTTGGTATTTTGTTACATGTTCTGTATGTATCTAATAAAAATTAATTAATGTATTCAGAAAAACATTGAAATTGACAAAAATACTTGAATCATATGAAATATTATTGATTTTATATTAAATAAGTTGTAATATTTATTATTTAGTAGCAAATATTTAGTTAACCCTTTTACGGTCATTTAAAAAATACATCCATCATCTTTGATACTTAAGCAATTGTAATTCTGGTGCCTATATATTATTAGTAAAATACTGAGCTAATAACGATTAAATAAATTACGCGACAAGTGTCAGTCGAATGGGGAGATTATGGCACGTTGTGATTTATGAGGGGTAGTTGAAGAAAAGCTTACGTGCTCTTGGCAGTAGGTTGGGATGTGGAATTTCAATAATGGAACCTTCGAACTTGTACGTCTAACGTATTGTCGTTCCATTTCAAAACTGGAGCGTTTTAATAAAGTCGACTCGAATCGCGCACGTCGTCGTAAAATTACAACACGAGGCCTAAGTAATGCATTGAAATGACGTACCTTCAAACGTTTCTGTCTCATAGAGCACATGAGATACGATAGTTTTATCGAGTTTGACATAGCACTTGAAAATTAGACTTACGAACGAAAAATGAGTTATATGTTTGTATGTTAGTTATGTTCGCATTCTCGATGACATCGTATATGAATTTAAAATTGTCAAGACGAAAATGTGTGGCTTATTTTCAATTTAAATGAGCTTTTGATAAATCTTTTAAACATAACGAATGTAGAAACGTTTGACCTATTTAGTCATGAATAATTTAAAATGAATCAATATATATTTGCAAAAATATAGATTTATCAAAAGTCTCACATTTAACGAAAAAGGTTATTGATTGCATTACATTTTTCTATCTCCCGGTCTTTATTATTTTAACCTATATTCCTTCAATGAATTATTTTGAATGATACCGAATAGATTATTGAATGAGATTAACTATTCAGATTGATTTAATCGAATGAATTGAGGGAAACGGTAAATATTGATGGATTATACTCAAATTCAGGCATAAATTGCTTTATTTATTTCTACAAATACGATTAGAAAAAGTTCAATCGCTATTTTTAACGATTGCATTTTTTAGCGATTTTGAATATTAAAAATTATGATTTATTATTTTTTATAAAATAATAACTGAAGTATTGATGCAAAGAAGATTATAAAAAATGTTGATCCGATATATATTGTTAAAATGTACAAAGGATTGTTTAAAATTTGTATGACTTATTTGTACGAAATGAAATAATATTGATAAAATTAAACAACTAATAATCAAATGCACTAAAATGTTTCAATGACTATAAACATTTTATATTTTTTATATAAAATAACCATAGGTTTATAACTAAACATTCGAAGTACAATTAAATCATATATACAGCATGTTTGCAAAAAATTTGTGTTCGAATCGCAAACACCTGATTGATAACATCAGATTGAAAATCTTAAGGGAACGATTTGAATTCGAAAAAAGAACGCACGGCATCAATATGAAGTAACAATACAAATCGCGATGCGTGATCAGAAATTTCATTTGAAATACACTTTCAACATATTCAAACAGCATATGGTACTGGGCACTGGCAGAAGTGTACCTTGAGAATTCACTGAGCGTTGATAACATTATGCATCGTCACAGTTATGTTTGAGTATTTCGTACAGGCGTTCGTTTGTGTACGAACGTAGGTATGTACGTTTATTTGCATAAGTTTGCATGCATGGTAGACACGAAGACATATTTATGTTGAAGACGTCATACACGAGAGGATGGGACCCGTTGTCGTTGGTTTCCAGCTCATTGCGTATACACCAGTACCTGTCTTAACCCCACCCCCTCCCCTTTATCTCTCATTTCCACTTCCTAATAACAGCCGAATAGACGCAAGTGTGGCACATATGCACACAACGTATTTCATCATGTTGACTCGACAATTGTTTACTTAGAGCATTAAGGTTTCACTGATGCATTTACTCATCCGGATTTACTTTTTGATCTAATTTATCGATAGGTTTTTAGGCTTTGATCTTTCTGTTTTTACTTTTAGTTCAACTTGACAGTTGAAATCAATACTTGAATTGATTATATGAAGTCAATTGTTAAATAGTACTATATATTGCTTATATTTTGTAGCTTCAAAGTGGTTCATCTAATTATTCTTCATAAATAGTTAATTTCAAGTTAGAAACCATTAACAATTACTTTAGCCAGAGCTGAATGTTCAACTTAATAGTTGTTTAACCCATGTATTTATCAATGTAACCTAGTAATTAAACAGTATATATTGTTTCGTTCGTTAATTGTGGTCGTTCAAAATGAGTTTATGCGAAACTTTTATAATTTTTCAAAGTCAACAATGTGGTTTCAAAACAATTTTATTAAATGTTATTTTAAATTATTTATTCAACTAGTTCTAAATATTTACAATGCTTGAACTTGTAATTTCTTCCTTTTTTGAAAAATTAATGAATTTAAAACAATGAGTTTTTTTCCAATTTGGAATATAAAATTCGAATTCATTGTTTTTAGAAAAAACATCTATTTCATATTATAAACAGATGTCCATTTAAATGTTTTTTATTAGTTTTGTGATGATTCAGATGTAAACAGTTCTTTTTAGTAAAAACATTTTTTCCCGAAAGGTAAACATGTCTTCATTTAGATATTTTTTATGACCCTTCAATTTTATCTATATGCACTGAAGTCCTTCGTCGAATTTTTTAGTTTCTCGGTCACGTTAAACCAGACAGGTCTCTTCGCAAAACATACTTATATTCTAAATAAGTTACTTCGCGTTAACATTTTTTTTATATTTAAGTAGTGTCCAGAAGTGTATCGCGGGAAGTATTTGGTTCTAATTTGTCTAGGGACCTTACGATAAAAGGATGTATATCTTAAAATATGTTTAAAGTGGTAAGTATAATTACCCGTACAGACAATAAACATTTTTAAACATCAAATTGACGTTTAATGAACATTCAAAACGTTTATAATTTGTTTATTTGACGTTTTATAAAGTTAGTGTTCTGTTCGGGTAGTATTAATGAATTATATACTTTTTATCATAAAAATACTATTTATGATGATAATAAATAAATGGATTGTAGGTATTTCTGCTCAAGTTTCTGCGAATTCCTTGCGGACAGGTATAAGCATCCAGCAGATAGGTCTACAATATACTGTAGCCCTATCTCATAAGAAAATGATATAATTTATTTAATAATTGTTAATTTTTTTAATCATAATTTAAGTCAAATGTATAATTGTTATTTAATTTTTCAGAAGCAGCATGATAAGCCTCCGTCGTATGGCCCTCTAGGGTAAGTGACCTTTCTTCATCTCATGTATTATTTTGTAAAATTCAACTTGTCCCATAGAGAAAAAACTATTTCGTATATATTTCTTAGATACTCAGTTGATTTTTTTTAATACGAAATATACGTTTATAATTAATCTTGAGTTCACTATAAAACTCTCTATTATCATATATTTCAGTTACTTTAACACATAGAAGTATTGAAAGAATACTATTAAAAAGTATTAAAAAATATTACAGTAGAATCTGTGAAGAGTCCATATTTGTGTCTTTGTTTACACTGTGAAGAGTCCACTATTTCTCTCTTTTTTTAACCTATGTTTTAGTATGAAGAAAAAGAGATAACAATAGTGGACTCTTTGCAGGTTAAAAAGGACAGAAAAAGGAAAAAAAAGGACTCTTCACAGGTTCTATCAAAAAAGTAAAATATGGGGATCTTCCGACGATATTGACTAGTAAAAGGATTCGCTAATTATTCGTTAATGAACAAGAAACTTTAATTACACTAAAAATTGAAATACATGAGATTTATTTTGGTTTCATATATAACCGTAACTTTCTGTAGCTCGTTTTAACTACATTGTTAGACAGAATCGTTAATTGTGTCAAAATAATGATCCTTTACGTCACACGCGTTAATACAATTACTAGGCGAACTTGTTATCACCTTCGCTTACCGAAGATGTGTACTTTGCATATAAATTATCAGACCATCGACATTTTCTCGTGAGTAATAACGATACGAAGCTTAGAATTCGCAATAACCGTTGTCATGGAAATCTCGTTGAATCATTGTCAAATCTTCTGCTGGCATAAAATACATGGTATAGTAGAAAGTGACGTTACACGACACAAAACACAAGGCGACGAAAATCGTCCATTCGAATAAAGCACAACAGCGTATTCGCTTTTTCATGAATAAAGACTCGCTGTTTATGTGAATTAGAATAATCTTTGATAAGCGAGCAGGATCGAAAAACTCGCGTTAAAATTAAATTTGTTTCTCGCTTCTCTATTTGGCTTAAATTAGCGGCGCGTGAATCAACGCTCGAAATCGCTCGCTTGAATGCAAATTCGCTTACACTCGTAAATTGTCGAATTCAATTCGCCTTATACGGCTCTTCCATTTGCGTTAAATATAAAAAGTGTATCTGTCAAAAGTGCATGAATTTATGAACACGCATTCGTGCTATTTTTCTGTTACACACACGTCCCATGGCTGAATGCTTTCCACGTATATTCAAAATGCCGTATACTTCATATCGATTTATTATTCAAAATGGCTATACAAGTAGTTATATGTATATTTTATTATTCAATTTTGCATAAATTGCATCCTTTTGTCTATTATCGAAAATGTTGAACTAAAAAACGGGAAAACATGAAAGTTTCGTTATTGATACCACGTAAACAGTCAGTTTAAAGTTGGGTTGAATTAATTGGATTTCAACATGCTTTATTTATAATTGATAGTTTCTTTCGATTACAAATGGTTGCGGTATTTCGACGAAAACAACTCTATATCAATTCATATTAGCTTTTGACTAACGCTAAGCATTTTCGAGTCATGCAATTTGATTCCTTTACTACAGTAGTCAAAAAATGAATATGAAAGCTTTTTTGTCTGTTGAATTTTCAAATGTTTTTTCATTAAACTAACACTAAATGAATAGGTCACTGTGTGTTATGCGCAATTCTGGCACGCACTAAAATTTACATGAACTATCTAAGTAATTTAATTCGTCAAATTTGCATAATTCACCAGGAAATATAGACACGGTTGCAGAATCGAATCGATTTTATTAGTGAGCTGGAATCCAGTGTTTCGAGAAATATTCGATGATGTTGAGAATTTACGTTTGCTCGCGTGCTCGTATACGTGTAATGAATACCAATGGAATATAACAGTTGCTGACAAATGAATCCGAGCAACACGAAGCGTTAATTTGCCGCATGGCTAACAAAATTGATTGAATTTATAAAATTTGAATGACTTAATAGGATATTTCGTCAAAGTCGAACGTTTATTTCAAATATAATACCAATATTATATATATATATACATTCTAAAAGAAAACCATAACTTTTTTAGATATATAAACTTGCAGAAATCCAATTCGTGTGCGATTATGCAAAATTCTTGACATATTGCCAAAAATAACAAAAGAGTCAAATGAAGAAAGAAATTTACTCGCAATTTTGCATGCAAAAAGTGAATTATTCCTTCTATTAGGCGCAAGATGTTTTCAGAACTTATTATTATTGACGGGAGTTATAAAAAATAACGACATTTTAATAAAGTTCATTTTTTAAAATGTCTATTTGCACAAAATTAATGTAACGTAATAATACACATCATGTATACATTAAACGAATATAAGTGTTTCTCATTTTGATCTTAGGGAAAGTATTTTTGGATGATCAATGGATATAACTGAATATAATACTGTACATTTATTGCTCGCAATTTTTTGCGGACATAACTTGATTATTCGTTTCATTCTCTTAAACATGTTTACTTGAATTTATCAACGCTTTCTATTTTTCATCAGCACCAATTTTATTTCATCTGAATCAATAAAAATGTGTTTATTGTATTGACACAGATGCAAGATTGCTTATTTTAACTTTGTTTTTTTTTAAATCTTGTTGCAAGCCTGAAAGAAATAAATTATTGTAAAACACATTGTATTGTTATTTTATTAAAACAAATGTCATTGAAACTAAATTTTTTTTTTCGTTGTAAATATAGGTCTTTTAGATCTCTATTTATATTGAAATTAGTTTTATTGTTTTACATCGCTATAATGAGATAAACGAAAAAAAAACATATTTTTTAAATAATAATTAAATATTTGTAATCATTTATATACTTGAAGGAAAATATTGTTATTACACAAAAGTGTAATTCATAAATGCATAATATACAGTGTTAAATAAAATTTAGAAGAAGTTATTTTATTTTATTTAGTGGCAAGTAGTATCGATTTACATTAACAGTATACGATAGTTGGACAGAAGTCAACTTCTGATCCAGGAAAAGTATCGAATCTGCCGAGACATAGACACTAGTTCGTGACACGGTTTAATCAAATGCGCCGTTGGGACGCTTAATCGAGGACAAACAAGTTAGAGGGTGCCAAGAAAGACTGCATCGTATCCAACATTCGACCACGAACCATCGGAGTTTGAATTCTCGAATCGTCAAAGGCACACCGAATCATCCCTAGATTTACCGCATAAGACCCAGTAATGGGCTTTGAACGCTCGATTGGCCACGCTCTTCGGACGATAGCCATTACGTAATAGAATGCTACTTCCATTTGAAGGATCAAAAAGTGATGATGAAATGGGCCAAAGTGGATCTACCGGAATTTGATGAATACCAAATCAGGTTATTGTGGCGAATGCAAAATTTTGACGGTTCTTACATGGGGAAAAGGAGAACGATATATGAATTAAGTATATAAAGGTGATATAATGTGATGAAAAATGATTGATGTTCTATACCATCAAATCCATACCCTACACCATTTTTGGCAATATAAGAATAAAACGTTATGTAGAAGTTTATAAACAATATGTGTTTACATATTTGTATATATTATTATTCATTTAAATTAGTCTTTATTTTGAAACGTCACGTTTTTCACTAAAAAAGTTTATCAGTTCAGAATATGTACTTTGTTAAATAAGTTTTGAATCTAAATTAGAATTTAAATTAGTATTATATAAATATTACGTAAAGGAAGTTTAACTTGATTTAAAATAATAAAAATTATAGAATTATGTTTTTAATTAATTAAATGTAAAAAACATTCACGAAGTCAGTACTAATTCTAAATTTCAGTTGAATATTATAATAATAATAACAATAATAATAATATTGTTAATAATAAAGAGGATAAATTACAATTTTTATTTAATTTATATGTTTTTTATTTGTAGTTTAATATAAATATACATAATATAAATAAAATAAAAATATAAGTATACAAATAATAATAATAGTTTATTAAACGTTAATACTCACCACATTCAAGTACATGAAAACTAATATATATATATATATATAAATATATAAAAAATATATATATATAAAAAATAAAAAAATAATAATATCGATATTGTACAATGCGATGAAAATAATAATAATTAATTAGATCAACCAAAAAATGAACATTAAAATGTAAGCGGAAAATTATTAAAATATCTAAATAGTGACTCGCTAATATAAGTCAATTCATATAAAATATTAAATTAAAAGCACTAGTTTAATAAGTAAATTTTAAATATTATTATTTATTATATAATTAAATTGTAAATATTAAATATAACATAAAAAACCGCAAAATATTGTATCCTTCAGACAAAAACGCAAATACATAATTAACGAAATTGGCCAAAGAAGTATGAACAAAGTCTATAGAATTACAAATTTCATTCTATGATTTGCAGGATCTTTGCGTACGACATTTCAAGAAATGAAACATATATAGCGTAAGCTGGAATTTCGATTCGGTATATGAAAATTAATACAAGAAAGAAGGGCATTTACAAGACGGTGGATGATTTTAGATAAACAAAATTAGATACACTATTTTCCTTTGATTGCAAGAGGTTATGTTAGAATATGCAAAATAAAATTAACAAATGACAATTTATCATCAATACTTGAATTTTGATGGTTCACTCTAGCTATATCAGTTGTTATGTAGTAGCGCCAATTCCATGCATAAATGCGATAAAAATATCAAATTCTACACATGCAAATAAAAAAAAATAGACCGGCAAAGCAAAAGCAACATCTATAACTTGCATACCTCTGTTATCAACTGATTTTATATAAATGATTCAATTTTTGTAGAATTTTGAATATAATATTAAGCTTAATGGAATGAATGTCATATTCGTAACGTATAATACATATAGTAATACAGCGTTTCTCTATGAATCAGCTATTCATTAAAATCACACTTTGTGGAAATCCAAAAAACACTCGCTGTCACATGCAGCATCCATTAAGTACCATTAATGTTCCATCTTAATATACGTTATAGTCATTTCACCACTTCGAACCCCAAAAACAGCAAGCAAAATTGAATAAATTCATCAGACTCAGTCGTGTGTATAATAAATGGAGTGCAAAATTACGATGTTGGCATTTGTCTCATAAAATACTCGGGTTTTTAAAAATTTGAGTTGATGCTGGTATAAGCGTTTAATATTCATAGCGATTTGCCAACGCATATAATAACTAATGTACAGCGTCTGAAAGGCAGAAAAATGAGAATTGTAAAGGACTGCTGCTATCGTCTGTGTAGTGAGGTTATCGCGAGAGCCATGAATACTAAAACCTTATTAAACTCATCCAGGCGCGGTCAGGTTATATTAGAAGTCTGCAAAAAAGGGCGCATTATTACATAGAGAGGGATGATAAAAATAGCACAATAAGGTATCGCTCATTGAACTAATAGACCCTTTTTTTGACTGTTACAGTTGCTCATTGACGAGCAAAGTAAACAATCACGATTTTGTACCCGACAGCCCAGTTAATAACAATTTTCTAAAATTTCAGTTTAAGCAAAGATCTTGAAAGATATGAAAGAACATTATCTTATATTAAATCTAGATTAAAATCTCATTACTTTTTTGATGTTGCACATCTTAGAGATTGCATTTCGACATTTTTTATTAAAAAGTGCGAAAAAAACCCTAAATTTCATAACAATATAATATAATTAAAAATAAATATAATTTAAAATGTAAATATGTCTTTCTTAATATGAAATTAATAACAAATCAGCATTGACAAGTTAGTTGAACGAGTTGTTGAAAATGTATAAATAGTGCACGAGACTGAAAAATGATTAAGACTTAATTATTAAGAGTATTCTGACCGCATATCTCATTAAAAGCAACATCGCAATACCACAAACGGTTTCCTTCCTCACCGTCGAAAATATGAGCGCACTTGTTTTATCAACTTTCAGATTAATTACTTTCTCCAAAAGACAACCGCAGGCTGATTAATCTACAAAACTGGAAGTGTCAGGAAACCACTATTGTAACTTTAAAACAACGAATATTTAATTTTATCACACGAATTTCGTTACGGAAATTATGATTGTAGAAATATTTTTTCATGCAAGTTTGGCCGGATTATCTAGTTACTGTAATGGCCTGCCATGACACTTTTGTAAAAAGAATTTTTATTCGCTCTTCCCGGTATAAATCCTTCAAAAAGGTCGAGGGGAAAGAAAAACAGTACGTCTAAGGAAAAGAAAAAACTGACCCGGAGTTCCATTATTGCCGCAGGTGATAATAACTACGCGATAGAAACTGCTAACATAAAGTAGGTTATGATATAAGGGGAAGGAAACCCAATGTCACCTTGTCGCCAAGAAAGTCTCTTCAAACTGAAGAAAGAATGTTTTTATGCTATTCCTGCCACATTAATCTTATCAAGCTTCTAACAACGTAATTAAAATTTTGAAATGAGATTTCCTGATTTTAAGAGTTGCATATTTTTAAAGAACTTTTGCTTAATTAGTCGTTTTATACAAAAAAAAATCTATTGTGCATTTTTTTGAAAATAACTTTTAAACAAGTATTAAAGGTTCTGTGTTCATTAACGCAATTTCAATTTTTCCAAAATTTGAAAACGTTATATATCCCTAGTAGAAATGGAATCGGGCATGCCATGTTTCAGATGTGGCCCTGATGTGGTTTGCCTGATTAATACCAGATTAATGGTGGGCTGATTGGGGCCCGATTGGGGCCAAAATAGCATTTCGTGAGACATTATTTATTTTTTTGAAAAATGGCGGCCCTGTAAGGGCCAAGGTTGGCCCAGGTAGGGCATCCTGACTTTCAAATCGGGCTATGACCATGGATGTAACGCCGGGTGTTTATATGGCCCCAGCCGGGAATTCCGTATAATAGGATTCCCGACCTGGGCCTGATCTGGACCAAAACTGGTTACCGCGTCATGGTTAACATATGGGTGGTCTTATCGGGCCCTAATCTGGTAGCCACGCCATAGCCACATCTTGACCATACACAATCCAAGTTATAGGTAAGTAGTGATACTTAGTTATCATTTCTAAGAGCTTCGGTAGTCCAGTGGTTAAGTCATATACTTACAAACTTGAAGAACACGAGTTCAAATTCTATATCTAAATATTTTTTTATTCATTATAAAGAAACCACATCGGATCCCGATCAGGGCCCAACATGGTTTCTTAATTTGACGTCATTTTTATGAGTTTACCTGATCGGGGCCATATGAATGCCCGGCGTTACATCCATATGTAACGCCACACCTGGAAAACACATCAGGGCCTACTAGGGTAGTATGGTTTCCATGTTGGGCCCACAATTTAACCCGATTTCAATTTCTACTAGGGATGTAGTCTTTCAATAATACATATTTTTTAGTTCATCTTATGTTTAACTATTAAAAATAGAGCCCAAATTATGTTCTTCAATAAATGTAAGCTTGGTCTTTAAGTAATTCATACATGAAAGCTTTAAGTATAATTATATGGAATTAATTTAAATGAAAACTTAATTGTATAATGCTACACGTAATTTACTGTGATGATTTTATTATTTTATTTGTATGTAAAATTTGAATACGGAATTACAACATTTATTAATACTTCTTGAAACAATGCAAATGTCCAATATGAAATTTGTGAATACCACTATGTGAAGTTCCACTTACAAGGTCAACTACACGACGCGGAAATATTGGAGTAGTCGTTTGTTACGTCAATCTCATAGAGCCTTTTACATATGCGCTTCGCTAAAGGGTAATTTTGATTTTAATAGTTGTAAATGAATTATACATTAAAGTCAGATTTTCGTTCACAATGTACAAAGTGATAAATATTAGTTTAAAATAAGCTTTTTATGTATTCTTTGTTCACTTGAAAATATGTACTAAATACGAAATAAAATCTGCAATTTTAAAACAAATGGAAATTAAATTCTCATAAAATAATTATCAAGATAAAAATAATAAAAGGAATTTTCACTCAAAATGTAATATATTTATATTTTTCTGTCGGATAAAGGAAGAAAGAATTACCTATAAAAATGCACATATTATTGGACGGTAATTGCCATTTGTATGAGAATCACGAAGGGCCTGAGGCAATATGCGAAATGAGAGAAAGTTTCGAGATTCGAATACTTTACATGAGCCACATTTTATTTGGGATGTTACTGAATGCAGACGATTAATTATTGTTATTAATGTAACAGAAAGACTTTCTGGGTGTTCGTATATCTTTTTAAAAGCAAGTATGTAATATAATGACACGTTAATTACGATATGTTAATACTTCCTTATTAGGTTTTCTGAATAAGGAACTATAGGTATTTCAATTTGTAAAAGTTCATTAAAAGACAATCAATTTTCTTTGATTTTTAAAACCTTTCAAATTCTTGTTGAAATAATTACAATCTAAAATTTCAACGTAAAATATTTGAAATATTAAAGAAATATCTTATTTTAGAAATATTTATGAATACATACATACAAAAATTGAGTTGTAAGTCTCTTTTCATCTGTATTTAAATGTCATATGAATTACACTCGTAGGAGGCATAGTTTCGAACTTAATAGTCAGCACAGCAACTTTATCAGTGAACGACGTAAATCGTTCAGATAAATTAATCCTTTTATCTATCCCTTTTTGTAATTAATGACGTAAGTTATAAACTGACTATCCTTTGATCGTTAGATTATATCAGTCACATTGTTCAGTTCATGAGGGAAAAATTGCATTTGTTTTGTCGATATAGGGTCTAACTTTTTTACACAAAGAATCGTTGGAGATATGACATTTATTTTTACGTAAATATTTTTGGTCTTCTTTTTTATGAAACGATATGTAAACGTGTTATTCTAAAGATGTTTTTGTCATGACGGAATATGGTTAAGACGAAACCGCTAAATTTTTATATTATCTTCTCTTGAATTTTTTTTACAATTGAAAAAGAATGGAAAAAAAGTTTACTTTATAAATTCATAGTCTTTTTTATAAAGAATAATATAGCTTAAGTATTTGCTGTCAAAATATTGTTAAACAATATTTTCCGATTTATGTAATATAAATCATAGAGAAACTGTATAAAATACTATGAATCTGTGGTATCGCATTTAGAGTATCAAATTTAAAATCAGAATTACCAACATTTCCTTGATTCGTGTACAAAAAGTGAGAAACAACGGGAAAAAAGAACGTATGAAGAAAGAAAAACAGGACAAAGACAGATCACGATGCGAAGAAATAAACAGGATTCTCAAATGTTAGTTTGCCGTCACGGACGTAAAAATCGTACTGTGAAATACATGGGAAAGCAACTGTTTTACGCCGAGAGCATGTATTGCCACATTCGCAATTCTAAAGAAAAACTTGCAAATTTCGTATTTTGTTTGATTTGACGAAAATCTTGCTTTAAAATTGCTCGATAAAGTATTTTACTTCATTTCTTAGTGGTAATTTGAACGTATGGAAAAAAACAATATATAAAACTAATAATAATTTTTGTCTTCATTTTTAATAATTTTATTTGATGTAATTTTGAAATAAAGTATAATGTTTTATTACAATTTTTATTAATACATTTATTTTGAATTTTATTTTAGTGGAAAAAGTATATTTTTAACGAATCCAACTAAAACAAGAAAAATAGAATTAATAAAGTTTAAGTTTAAAATCCAAATGTCGTTACTTCATTTGTCCAATTTTGATCATATTAATTTGATTCGATGGTTGGAAGTTAAGTACAGAAAGTCGATTGAGTTTGATAGAAAAAAAGTCTCTCAGTTGGGGCAAACTGCGAAGACCCTAGTTAATAGAAAACGACGTGTAGAATTCAAAACTCTTTTGCGAGGTGTTGAGTTTTCGAGGAGGTTGAGAATCTGTCAGACATTCGAAACTAGAATTCAATTCGACGCGGTTGTTCGTGTCGACAGGGTCTCACCAATGCGAACCACACTCCTTTCCCGTGGGAGATGTTTACGAAAATGGAGTTAGGGATCTCATCGTATAAACGCTTTGAATAAAAAACATTATACATATACACGTGTTCAGACATCGATATGTTTGTTACTCATATTACGGAATTTCCCCACTTTACATGCTTATAACATACATTAAATTATTAAATTATATTCTCTATCTTCTTTCATGTTCATTAACAAAAAGCATATTTGAAATAAAAACGGAATTACTAAAGACATTTCTTCCGATTTAATTCAAATTACAAACATTTTACGTAATTTAACTTTTTAATTAACAAAAATTAATTACGTGAAAATTCGCACGCTGAGCTATATATCTCAGAGTGTAATTTTTTATTATGTCTTTGTAGTGTAAAATTTCATTTTATTTTTACTTTGATAAATTAATCTATGTCCTGTAAGTAAATAATCACTTGAAATATATTAGTTACTGTCAAGTAACCTGCAAGTTTTTACTCAAATATATTTACTTCAAATTTCGAATAAGTTACTCTCAAGTTAAATTTAACTAGTGCACTCAATCAATAATTTCCAAGATTCTGAATTGTATTTCTCCTGTTGAAGTACGATGAAACATGTGTCAAAAATATTAAAATATTCTATTTTTAAATTGCGTTTTGATATCATGCATTTTATGTGAACGTAGAAGATAATTAAAGTTTCATAAATTATGCTCTAAATTTTAATTGAATACATAGTACAAGTATGAAAACAATTAATTTTGTTTATTTTGCTTTCAATACAAGCCGAGTAAGCATTTTTCATTGTGTGAACATTGATTAATTCAACTTGTATTTGCGGTTGACCTACATTGGTGATACATCACTACAAAATATATGAAACAACATCTTGAAACGTATAATCAGTAATCACCAGAATTCAATGATGCCTACCCATATAGCAACGCACTGCTGTATATTGGATGGATCAACCCTTAGAATAAGGGACATTTTTCGTGAAATAAATCACCCGAGACTTGGCCTGCTTTTTAGTGCGTCCCTTCGTATTCGTAATTTGCTATGAATAAAACGACGAAAGCAGGAAAAAGCGAAGATTTCCAATAAAAATCATTCAATAAATACATAATTTTTGAACAAATCAATCGCCTCCACTTTGCAGTATTTTTTCTTTAACAAGAGAAATTGATTAGTAATAAGTAAAAGAAAAATGATAAAGATAGAGCTCATTTGACGTCGCATTCGTAAAACATAAGATTATTTATTATAAAAGACAGAATTTCTTTTTAATTCTACGAGATTCTTATTCTTTCGATAGAAACGCTTTCAAGTATCTAGCTTGAAATAAGACAGGTGTTAAGTATTGTGTCAAACTTTTCAACGTCAACTTCAGAATAATCGCTTTAATGAAACTATAAGCGTAATAAGGTTATACTAAGGTATTTAAAAATGTATACTGAAACAGTATTTATTTCTTATTTCAAATTAATCTAGGTTCAAAATTAGTTCTCTTAGAACTGAGTGAGTGAACGTAAATGATTTAAAAATAAGTTGCAAATTTAATTATGAGAAAACTTTAACCAATCTGGATTTTTATTAACAAATACATGAACTTAACTTATTCACTATGATAACATGAAACACATGAGTTAATATTAAATAACATTTTTATCACTGAAATCAACAAAAGTGTAATTTAATTGGAACATAAAGAATTCCAACAATCTTCATCAAAATACATACTTCATCTTTAATTTTTCATCATAATTTTCATGACGTCATTTTTCAAAGTTTTGATAAAGTTCAGTTGATTTACCTGTAGTTACAAGTTGCCCTCATTAAACTTACTTCCGATATTTTTAAGCTTCTAATAGAGAACTTGTTTGAATCGTCTTGTACGTAGTTCCACCCAACGGATTCCTTATTAAAATTCCTACAAGTAAACGTTTACGATCGTATCAACTTTCATATTCAAAAATTTATCCAAAAATGACCTATTTATTGTGAAAAAACTTGTAATGCTTAAAACTAATAAGTCAAAACTTTTTAAACTCAGACAAACGTACTTTATTATGATGAAAATTTACCAATATTTTACAAATAAAATATATAATCATAATAAAGTATTGAACTTCTATTTATCGTATTATGTTTTTTAATCGAATTGCATATTATTATAAAATTCATTTACTCGTTATCGTGGATCTGAAAATCAGCAAATTTTAAACACTTGAGTTGTAACACTAATGAATGAACTTTTGCAGTATTATATATTTCAAAATCATTGAATTGTTTATTTAATCAAGAACCACTTAATCAAAATACTATTAGCTTGAGGAAATATTGTGCTATTGTTAATAAAATGGCTTATTACTTGTACTTTTTGAACTGCCATATAAGTATTTGAAGTTGCGCGGGCATGAGAAGTCTAATTTAGGTGAAGAGGAAGGGCGAAAAAGTATACACGATTTCGCACTCGTTTGGAAGGTACTCAATGATCAGCTACAATGGAGCTGTTTTCATAAGTAAACGACGTTGGTATAATTTTGCACTCAGTCCCGCGGGAACCGGGTTGGAGAGACCGAGTGAATATCGACCGGGACTCCGCCCTGTTCCCGTCCGCTTTTCTCCGCTTTCTTCTCATTCCTCGGGGCCAGAGTAGGAAGGGGGGTTATCCTGTTTTTAAAAACACCTCTCATCTGAAAGACTACAACGAAATATTCTCGACCTCCGTTTCGTCCGATATAAACTTTTTTTTACATCCACGATCTCTTGCACATTTTTCCTATTTTCTTTGTTGTTGGTGAAATCCGAATTGTTGTACGTACGTATACGAACGTATAACATTTCGGATTTCACGAATCTCTTTTGCAATTGTTCGAAAAGCTTTAACATAGTGTTAGTATTGTTTCTTTTACAAATGATACATACGTTTCATGAAAAATAGCTTACGATATTTTGTTTACAATTTCCGTAAATTCATTGACACATTACATTCAACTTGTTCGTCTGGTAAAACATTGTTACAAGGATTGATACAAGGATTGGTTTATGAAACAATTAATATTATAAATTGCTGTTTATTAATTTTAAAGATATTTTCGAAATGTTTGCAATATTTGCACTATTATGCAATTGCGAATTTTAATATTGGAATTTGAATGTTGAATTGCAACAGTTTCGAAATATTAAATACAAATCATCGGCTTAAATAAAGAGCTTTAACATTGATGTTTGAAAAAAGTAATATATTAGGTGAATATACTTGAAAGAATTTTACTTTTTTATTACTGACATAATCGAATTATTTCCATGTAACCTGAGTTCTGTATAAGATAAAATTATTAGACAAATTACAGTCTGTACAGTGTTTATAGTTTTTTTTGTAGTCATTTTCAGAATATATAATTATTAAAAAGTAAATATTTTGAAAAATACAATTTTTTTAATGTTTAATTACTATTCGTGACATAAATTCATTTTATTGTTTTATATAATTTTATGAACGGTCGGATGTAAAAGAGTAGTACAACATTGCATTACAGATTGATTAATAAATATAATTCAAGTTTCGATAAAACAATAAAACATACTGACGTAACGGAATATATAATTTATATGTTATTTATGAGATCACTTTGTCATGATAGTTCTGGAAGAACGTTAGTATATTATTCGTTGAAATGCAGTAGAATCGTAAGAATCACAACTCATTTGCATAACGTTCATTATCTTATATTCTATAAAACTCTTAAACTGTTGGCATTACACGATATGAATTTTTATTCCACTTCGAATAACAATGAATAATAAACAATACTAAAATTTGACTATGATTAATCTACAAATTTGAGTTTTGAATTTAAATTGTAAATTTTTTATCAAATATATACTGAACAATGTTCTAACTATCTATTTTTATTTTAAAATGTAATAAAATCAAGATTCCACTATATTGCAAATTAATGTTATCTTCGTTTATTTTGAAAATAATGAAAATTATTGTTAATCTGGAAAAACTAGTTAATTGTTGAAGTTAAAGAAACTACCTGCCAGAAATACTAACATTTAACTTTAAGAAAAAAGCAGATCTAATACTTAAAAATAATTTTAACGTCATACTTCAATAATGTTTAAGTTCTATAAACGTTTCACCTAAAAGAGACTTTTCGCTTTTCTTTCCTACACATTTCTAACTGTCGCATTTTATCGCCATTCCCTCTGAAATCTTCGAATAAAATATATCTCGCATTTTATGTTACAAAAATGTTATTTTTTTAATTACATTTATAATGCGCTTTCTATGCATTGGACAGATATGTTTCCGTGTATTTTTTTTCTATGTAACCATTATTTGTGTGATGTTAAAAATATTATTTTTAAAAACATTTTATCATATGAAAAAATTAGAGTTTCAAGACATGGAAAATTTTAAATTGTTGCTAATATACGTAATATAGGGTCATAATAATTCTTTTTAATTACAATGAAAACGCGAATTCTTAATTTTTTTCTTATTAAAATAATCACATTGTATAAATTGTTTTTGCAAGAGACATAACCTAACTATTAAGTGAACCATAAATATAATGAATGTCATCGTAATAACTTTGTCATTAAATATACAAAAACGGTGAAACTAAGAATAGTTTACAAGGATAAAACAAACGTTGTAATGAAATTTAATTACAGGTTCCATTATTGTTAATTTATATATTTTTCTATACAATCAAATAATAATAACCAAAAATTAGATTCACAAGTTATTTCACAAATTAAATCGATAATGACATTAATTGGAAATACTGAATATCAGATTTACATAACATTGCACGTTATACTATGTTTCTATAATAATTTTCACTACTCTACTACACTATAATTGCAGTAATACAGCATCTTTACGTAGATATATAAGGGGTTTTGAGTTACTTAATGGCAAACTAGCAAGTTATAACTATACGAAATTTGCTTCTATCACATTATATTCTATACCCTAATAATTTCCGAGCATCAAATATGTGTTTATAACCAATTACTGTATGATTCAATTTACAGATTCATCGTGATACCATCTTGAATTTCATCTTCTCAAGTATCTTTGCCTGCTTCCGGATGGTGAGTATTTACAAATGCAATACTTACACGGAAAATAAAATTACATTAAAAATTACTATACTGTACAGCAGCGCTGTCATAGAAATATTTTGTTTACATTATTACAAATCTGTTTACTTTCAAAATACTAGAATTATAGAAAAAT
>JABFPJ010002502.1:0-19311 GCA_022817425.1 Gryon sp. ZL-2020
GATTTAAAAATGTAATATTAATTTTTCAACTTTTCAAACAAATTTTTTGGTGAGTTTTGTTAGTTTTGTATCCTTTATAATTTGTGTACTTAATTTTTTAACACCAATTTCCAAAATGTTGTTGTAGACCTGAAGATGGAACGAATTGTTCTGTATATTGGTCAAAAATGTTCCTAAATTATTATTAAAAAAAGCAGAGGTTAAAATTAAATTATCGTTTTCTTAAATCTAAACGCTAAAACGATTCATGTAAAAACATTTTTTTCTTAGATTATGATGTAAATTATAATTAAAAATAATATTCTTAAATTTGATTTTAAATATTTAATTATATTCAAATTGTAAAATGTAGTTTTTTTTTCAACACATCATTTATTATGACATATATTACATTTTTACAATTTGTATATATTAAATCATAATATATTATTTATTATCTATGTAATATCTATCTATTTAATATTGTTTTATTAAGTTTGACAAATTGTGCACTTAAATGTGACCACACATAAATGAAATGACAACATTCGACAACAAAATAATACATTATAATTCAACACTAGGCTTGAAAATGATCGCATACTGCGATCGAAACGTCGCCATGACATAAAAATAAAATATTGAAAATACATTTGTCTGTTTATTAACGAGATTAAATTCTTCCAAGTGAATTAGTATTTTTTCTCACAGACGAAATTTACTTCGATAAAATTATAATAATAAAAGAGAAAATAATTTTTTAATGTACAAGTATATACTTTAATTCATAGTATAAAACAATTTTGAAAATTGATTTATTAACATCAATAAATTATATAATATTATTAATTTTTCTTATTTATTTATTAATAATATAAATTATTATAAAATTATCAAAAAATATATTTATTGAATAACATATAAATAGATATATTATAGCAGAATAAAGTAAATACAAAACCTTATATTTCAAAAATTTATTTTTCTTCGTTTAAGATGCTTTTGCAATATCATAATATGACAAATTTTGCTTTGATCTAAAATATTTTTTTTTGTGTGAAAAGGATTATTGTATCATCTGACATTATATTTCTAAAAAAGACGAAAAAAGTGCTGATAAGTGATGCACGACTTAAGAATTCGATGCACACAATTGATTGTTCCGATTTGAATTAGTAATCCAATACCAACAGACTATTTATTTGAGATCACATTGAGCTGCAGCTGCAACTGCGAAATTCAAATCCGCATCGTGTGTATGAGGCAAGAGACTTGTCGATTGGACAACCGCGGTTGGATGACACCATCGCGACGAGTAATGGATTCTGTCGTCTGTTACTTTCCGAGATTCATCCACCTTTTCGCCATCTTTCTTTCTCCAATCACCATCTCTGTCTTTGGAGTTCAATTGCAATTTCTCTCCCTCTCTCTCTCTCTCTCTCTCTCTCTCTCTTTCTCTCTCTCTCTCTCTCTTTGTTGTTGACCTTTTTTCTGCTTCTTTTTTTGCTTTAAAGGTCTGATACCTTTATTTCTTATTTTTACTTTTCTGTCGGTCGCCGCGTACTCGCAGTACACCGAAATAAGAGCTGATAACCGAACAAGAAGAAACGAAGCAGATGCCTGTGTTATTACAGGTTTCGTCTTTCGAAATCCAACACCGCGCCCGTACACTAACCTACACACATACATAAGTGCATACGAACACAAACACATCGGTTCTTCAGTAAGCTTTTGCATCTCATTTCTGACGAGGATCATCTTTTTATTTTTATTTTCTTTTCACTTTTCTCAATCGGCACTTCTTGGGTCTTCCAATAATAATTATCATTATTTTGACCAGGACCAAAAACCAAAGACAATTCGTCAAAGAAAATTCGTTCGTGTATAGAATTGAAGTATTACGTGTCAAATTCTCGCCAGCAAATATTCAATTTCGTGCGGAAGATAATCTGCGCGAAATTCAATGAGCTGGCTTTTAATGTGGAATGCAAAATATATGGTCTGAATTTTGGCATTCCACATCATTGTTCGAAGCGAGGTGGCAGAATGACATGTTATTGAAATTCCAAGAACACGAGGAAGTTACGATCTCGAACCATAAATTAACAGCAGTGGACACATCTGTCTTTTGCGGTATCTGTTTATGTTATGTATTACGATTTTTTGAATTGAGAAAATAATATTTTGCAAGTCGCATGCAGACAGTTGAAAGATAACATACGCAAGAAAAATATTGATTTCGGCTCCATTCATTATATTTTTCTTGTCCAATTGAACCCAAATTATTTTCTTATTATTTTTGTTATTAAAATAATTAAAATTTATCTCAAAACCTGCAAGTAAACAATAATTATTTTTACATTGAAAATAAAAAATACCGTTATTATATAATTATTTGTTAGAATAAGTCAAAAACTAATTATTACTGACATTACTTACGATATTGAATATTTCTACTACACTAACGTTATGTTTAAATTTCACCCAGTAGATTATTCCATCCAGTTATATACGTTATGTTATTTTGATTTATTCTATACTTCACCATTTATAGAGCCATATTTTTATATGAATTTCACTCATCCATTTTCACAATGCAGTATAAATTAATGTGACTGCTGCTTTTACTGGTACTGATGATTTAGGTTATGTTTACTAATTCAGTTGTTTTGATCACACTTACATGGACTGACGCGTAAAATGATCATTTAAATTTTGGAACGTACCCGTCTTGCGGGTTTGTAACGATTCGTAACAACATAAAGTTAATACGATTGGTTAGCAATTTTGAATCGGGAAATCCAGAACTCAATTAATAGTTTTATGGCTTGGTGTGTCTATTATCTTGGTGTGAGAGTGCTGGATTTTCAAAGACACCACGTGGTTCGGATTCTACATTAAACTGTATATATTACATATACAGTGACACTCACAGATCACACATATGAGTATAAACATACAAGGTCACCCATAAATGTTTATTGGCGGCAGCTACCTAAATGTATGATAATAATTTGAGTAAAAATACTACAGGGGTCATGTGTATGGTGGCGACACCATAATATCACGATCACCGTCTACAAAAAATTGATTATTCACATTCATAGAAATTAAAAATAAGGATCACCATCTTATACCAACTACTGGCGTACGGTTTGAGGTTTTACGCTTTGCGACTCAACAATAGCCATCAAAGACAACAACAACAAAGTTATAAATAAAATAAGCAACATGGTTAATATTTTGACAGAACCATGCACGTTAAGGGGGAACACCACTGTGATTTCTTAAAAATTAACGATTTTTTTTCTCGGGCTGTATAAAAGATACAAATTTGAAACTTTGACAGTAAGAAATATATTAGTTTCTGCTTCACAAAATATTTTGTTCATTACAAAATACTCAATTGTAGAGGGCGTTGATGTTGGCAATGCACGGCGCGGAGCAACTGATGGCCGCGCGGCTGGAGGTTGCGGAAATCATCTAAAATCAACGATTAAAAGTTTTTATGAAAGTACATATAAATATCTTCGGTTAAGCGTAGGATTTTGTAAATTCATTTATTTTGCGCGAAATGGCAGCACTTTGGAAATAAAGTAGCTCAAAATGACCATGTGTTTTTTGGATATTTATTTTGTTTAAAAAAAAAGTATCGAAGATAATATTATTTCCCTACGCGTAACGGAAGAGAATAGTTTTATCTATACATACTGTAAAAATTTTATGTCATTTGGTTCAAAATTGAGCTCTCTACTGCGCGGCCAGTTCGAAAAATTGTGTTTCGAGAAAAACGGCCTTGAAAGTTCGAATGTCATTTGACTTGGGCGTGCGCCGCGACACAAAAAATGCTGTAATTTGTTTATTTTTACGAATTTCGTGATAATATTTTAACACATGGGTCTACACATGTTATACTATCAAAAAATGCAAAAAAATCGATTTTTTTCCCGTCACAGTTTCCCCCTTAATCTAGTTTTAAAACCACGTTGAAATAGCATTGCATTGAATATGTTGCAGCATCAACATAACGTATTCAACATAATTTTTTAAGGTATTTTAATGTCATGATAATTTTCATTGTATAATTATTCTCATTAAAACTTATTTCTTTTAAGTGCATTTGAAGTATTTTTATAGTTTATTAAATAAATGAACAATAATTCTGTTTTAGACTTGACTTTAGGAAATGATGAAATAAAAATGCACGTATTCGTATAAATGTCGAAATAATGTCATGAATAATTGAATACTAGCTGTCAAATATGTCGTCAAATTAAAATGCCTGAGAGACTAAAAGCCGTGATGCTTTTATTGTAAAACTAAATTTGTATTGACCGAAAAATCTATTTGCAGTAACACGTACCGCAAACGTTCCATTCTACCTGATCGCTGGCGCCTAACGTCTCAAAATATCTTGTTGTCCTGTCACATCGAACTGTTTTCCTTGATGTGTCAGGTCACTTCAATGGACTAACTCTTCAACACACTTCAACTCACTCGTCGACTTTGCACTACATATTTGAGTTTCGGAAGAGATTTAATTCCTTCCTGAATACCTCGCACGTACAAAATAGCTCTCAAATGTCGACGAAATGTGTACTCACAAATTTAATTTTCCCTCAAATGTCAATATCTTAGCCTATTCTTTAATTTGTTGATTTCATTCAAGTATAAGAAGCAGAAGATGAAAAAGATATTCGAATAAAAATATATTTTTTCAAAATTTACTTTTAAAGATACAAAGTTAGTAATTCCGTAAATTTTATTAAATATTTCCAAATCTAACTTAAGTTAGTTACTTTCGAAAAGTAACTGACCTAACATTACATTTTCCTATTATGTATGCTTGTATTCTAGCAAATGCACTTAATCCAAACAAAAAATATACATAATAAAAGAAATAAATAAAAGCAAATGTCGTTGGAAATCGAATTGAATAACGTCACAGCAGGTTTGTTCTTTTCTGAGTGGTTCAGGTGAATTTCGTCCCTTCATTTAAGAAGGAGGTATACACAGACAATTGTTCTGCGACCTTTTTTGGCTATGGGTTGATTATTTTTCTGCAGGCGTCAAAACGTGACGCGAGTAGTTGTGTCCGGGGTGAAGGAAGGGCGGACGAGGATGAAGAGACGAAAAAGCAGTAAAAGGACGAAAAAATGGAAGGAGAAAGGATTTCGAAGGGTGCGCATTCAATATTTCAATCGTCGTGTCTCCTCTTTGATCTTCGAGTACACAAGCCGCCCACGTCTGCCCACTTGAAAGCTTATATCTTCATCTCTATTCAAGATGGCAGCTTTTTCTTCCGATCCCCGTTGTCGTTGTCGTTTCTTCCTCTTTCGTCCGGGTTGACCTATCGTTCCTAAGAATCTTAGCCGCTCTTTACTGACATTCGTATACTCTAATCCGCACGACTACTCCGATTCAGAGGAATCGCCCTTCTCATTTTCCTTTTTTTTTTTTTTTTTTTTCTTGTCCCTTTGATTCCCTCAAGACTTTATTTTGACATGATTTCAGTTCGTTCCTACAAACCGCGTTCTTACACTGACTCAGTTTTTAACTTCAAAAACTCGTTTTTTGGACTTACACTTACAGCTCAATGTGTAAGGCAGTGTTTGTTGTACTTAAGGAGGGTGAAAATCTTTGTGAGAAAATAAACAGTATTAAGTCGAATGCTTGAATAAAGCATGATTTAGTCATTTAAATAATGGTTTCGTTGACTTGTATTCAAGTATTTATTGATGTGATAATACATGTATATGAAAATTGCATGCAAAAATATAATGCACATGTAAATGCAGCAATTTGGTTACATTAAATTGAAATCTGTCAGATATTAAGTAAAATTTGATATTTCAGTTGTCCTTCCAAATTAGACCGCACGGCTGTACTTGGACAACATCGAAGTGCTTTATATTCTGAAAAGCCATCAGATTAGGTCATAATTAGTCTTGAAGCCTAATTATACATGTTAATTGAATGAAATACACGTTTGTTTTACATAGAAAATAATGGAAGATTATCAAATGTTTCTGCATATAATCAGTCGTAATAATTATGTCTTTTCAAAATATATTAATGAACATAAGAATATTTTTTTATATATACATAATTCACTCTTCAATGTGTAAACTTTAATTTTTCTTTACGTTTTACTTTTATTTATGTAAATTTTGTCAATTTAAAGTCAATTTAATTATGCAAATTAGATTAAATATGATAATTATCTGTATTATTATACTGGTTAAACGCATATTCTAATCTCAATTAATTTCAATTCTTCGATAAACATATAGAATGAATAATGAATACTAATCAGTGAAGAGTTCTTTATCATCCATTAACTTGAAGTAGTATTTTTAGTCCATTAATACAGATGAAGCAAAGTAGTTTCGTACCATTTTGGTACTTGAATCCAATGTACATGATCACAATTACAATCGCAGACGTCGTAATCGAACAATTCGCAATTTGCCACTCTCCCCTTAAAGTGCATTTTTTTAATTAATTGAATAAGATCATCAAATATCGCCGTATGTACATCCTTAAATTTGAAACAGATCAAAATTCTGAACTCAAAATTCTTATAACTAATGACAAATTGTACAATCATTACTTAATTTCTCAATGACAAAAAATTAAATGATCGAGATATTTAACAGGCCCTGGATAAAAGATCTCAAAAGAAGCCGGCAACGGAACTTTTCTTTTCTTTTTTTCTCTTTCTCTTTAATCGTTGGTTATCTTGCGCATTGATCTCAACGTTCATTTCAGCTTTTCATTGTGCTTCGAAGCTCCTCATGAAGTACACACCGAGACTGTATAAATTTGAGGCGCATCGAATCCACATTGGAATGCACAAAATCAGACAATTCTCTGATTTCGAATATAACCCGATGAGATTGAGAGAGAAAGAGAGGAAGGGTGGAGCATAATTCTGCAACATATTTTACGCTTGAATAACATTATCGTTCGGGATTTGTAATGAAAGGAGGATTGATCACGTTGTGATATTACAAAATAATTAACGTTTGCAGTAACACGAACGAACCTTTCTCCAATCGCTGATACTAATGAGGCATTCTTTCATTTTTTGTTTGTTTCGTACTTAATATCATTCAACAATAATAATTATCATGAAATTATCATAACATTAATGTGTTTCATTGAATGTCAATGTTTCATCAATATTGACAATCCAAAATATAGACTAAAAGCGATTTCTTCTCGGGGTAATGTTGGAATTTAAATTAAATGATATTAAAATTTATGTCCAAGAGTTGTAACAGACGAACAGGTGCAGTGACATAATCCGCATTTATAAATATATCCAAAATGTAAATACAACAATTAACATATAATGTGAACAGTTTATGAAATCGATAAAAATTTGATAATAATATTAATGGGATATTCATTTTCAAAAATGCATTCATTATTTATTAATTATGCATTTTCAATTTGTTCAATTTTTTCTTGTTTATTATTTATGTGTACATCATTTTGTTAAAAATATTGAATGCTGAATTTAATATAACTGAAAGTCTTAAAAATTAATCAAGATTTCATTATGTATTTCAATTAAAATTTTAATTGAAATACAAAAAAAAATTGAATCAATAAAATGCATATTTCTTGCAAACATTAACTAACATGTGTAGACGCAGAATCACATTGAAGTAGATGTTAAGCAATGTTACTATGATACATAATCTATATTTATGTTACACGTGCTATACTCAATTTGTAATTAAAATCTGTCATCCGACAAATTTACTATGTTCACTCAGATGTTCTGCTCGTTGTTTTTGCCAACACACAAGTACGAACAAACTTTGACTTGTTCAAATTCTGAATATCAGCTTCATCTACTAAATTGAGTATAATCTTCCATTCACTTTTATTGCATTTACATAAACTGTAGTCGCTTGTTTATTTATTATCACACTCAGTTTCTTAACTCAGATTTTAATATAATATACTTCATTTCGAACTATCCTTTTTTTTATAATTAAGTTTGTTTCAAAATTCAATTCAAGATTTGTTTCATATTTTGGATAAAAACAAAATATAATTCGGAATATGATTTTGAATAGAATCGAGTCTTCTTTGACTTGATGTTCGTTGCGATTTTTCGACATCAGGACACATTGCCTAAGACAGGAGATCTGGCTTGGAGAATGATTGTCAGGCATGTCCATACACATAAACACCATATCCGGTTGGTTTCTTGTCCTTCGGCGTGTATATCGTTGTGGCGTGTGTGATGTGATCGGGACGACGAGATTAAGGCCCGAGATAAGGGCGCGCGTTTGAAAAAGTCGAAGAAACCTGTTCCTCTTCCTGTCGACCATTACACGCTCCAACGCACGCACTCTCGCACGCAAAATGACGTGTATATATATGTATGCTCGACTCAATGCTTATATTCTGTATCCGCTAACGAATGCCGCAATAAACGCTCGCTCGCTCGCTCGCACAACATAAAAGCCAATGCTTTGCATCGCGATCGATCGCACTGCCGCGATCTTCGCGGAATGTCTCGAGGTACCGGAAGTGGCGACCAACTTCCGGGACATTTCTGCGCTTCTTGTAACGGACCCTCCGGCAAACCTCGGACCTCCTTCCTTTCTTCCTTTCATTCGACTCATCCATTTTATATACTTCGCTTCGCTTCGACTTTTCTTCCGCATTTGCTATTATGTCCATGAAAATATCCTCCAAACCCATCCTTCGCAACTCACAGCAAATGTTTTATATCCGACAGTAATAAAAATTGATAAGCATTTATACTTAATGATGTCGAAAATCAAATTAGTTCTGTTCAAGATTTTTAACACAAAACCATTTTAAAGCTGTATAATATCCAAATGACACAAAAATGTAATTTATTTTAAACAAATAGATTAAACACATTTTGTCAATTAAACTTTTTGTCTTCTAAAAAATTAATTCAATTTATTCATGGTTTAGTAGATTAAAATATTAAACAGATGATGATAATAATTTGTTACCATCTAAGTTGTAAAGTCACTCAAAAAGTGACATTTCATACGCTTAAGTCTCAGGACAGTTAGCATTAGTTAATTGAAAGTATAAAATAAATGCATTAATCTTAAGCAGATTCATAAATATTTTACGTATCACATGATTTAACATGAATTCCATGCTTTTAATTATCATGACAGTATATAATATATGCAAATGCTTTTCTACACGAAAATAAAATGGATAAAAGTTCTGATATCTTGAAGTAACATTGAAATTTCATTTTCAAATAATTCTGTTAGTTTTATTATTCATCAAATATTTACAATATCATGTAATAAAATAAGCATTTATTCTCAACATAATTTCACTCAATTTTTTTATCCTCAACATTTAACATTTCAAATTTGAAACACAAAAAAGAGGATTTGATAAATGATAATGCAGGTTTTGATTAAGATCTGACATTCCACTTTCAAAGTATTTCTGTATTGTCATTCATTCTTCATTTTCAAGTTGTATCTTATTATTAAAAAAGCGCTGTTGCAGCAGCAATTTTCTCTCATTTTCCACGAGAGAGCTTTTGCTTATTTTTTATTATTATTATTATTTTTTTTTGTTGCTACCATTCCGTCAACGATAATAAAACTTACACAATTTAATCATTGAGAAACAATAATACGCGCACTCATGAATCCAATTTTACATTTTATTGAGTTTTGTATATAAAATTCTTTTGCCTTTGTACCTGCTCTGACTGTCTGTATCTTATAACCTTTCCATCATTATAATAATCTTTTTTTCCTGCTACTTTTCTTTCCTATGACCCAGTCATTAATCTTTGTAACTTACTAGTTCCGACAGAGTACTTTATAGATGAACAAAAAACCAGTTACAAGATACTTTTCTTTTCCTCCGCGTCATTATCATCCACACTTTGTCCCGCGTGCTTTCTCATCTGTCCGCTTTGTCATCAGTCATTCCGCATATTATCCCTTTACCCTTTACGAGAAAAAAAGGTTCTCTATTTTTTTTCTTATACCTATAGCATCAGAAAACGTCGAACCAAAAAGATTGACTTTTCAATCTTATCAAGTGCATCAGCTTTATATCGAGAAAGAGAGAAATCCGTTGTCAAATCATTTTAAAAAGGTTCCTGGAACAATGACATGTTTCCGGTTACGAATACAAAATATTAACGATGCCGCTAAATTACAAACACGAAACTTGAACTTGATTTAGTTCTCGAAATTGTAATGATGTTTTACAGAAAAATTTGTAGAGATATTTAAAACAGAAATTTCAGAAAGCATTCTTTTCTTTCTCTTTTTTATCTTTTCGTGATAAAATTTCTTTCTTCATGTGTCCATTATATTTGTTGAAACTACATTGATTTCTTAGAGTGAAGTTTGGATCGTTAATACGTTTAGAGTTACTGAAGTTATGTAATATTTAATGTCAAAACCAAAATCTTAGTAAGTATCAAAATATGAAAATAAATATAGACTTAATGTTGTAATAGAACAACTTTTTAAATCTAAGCAAGTTTTAAAATCTTGTATATAAAGTAAATTTAAAACTATTTGTATTTACGACACCGGAAAAAATGTTTTATCTGATCTTATGAAATTCAGTACAAAATGTTCTTAATTAATGTAATCGATCTTAAATTAAGAATATTTTTTACTTCATACAAGATTATTTTTGACTGAATTCCTTTACTTTATCACTAATATAATTTAAACAATTCATTATATAATAATAATCATCACAAATTCCTTCCAACTATTCTAAAATCTTTAGTTTAAACTTATAATAATTTGCTTACAATTATGCAATTATGCATAACATAAATAAACAGTTGACAATAGGGATTAACGTGACAAGAAAATGCGGGACAATAAAATAAAGTGGGAGGGCACAATTGTTCCCTATGTAAGTGGCTGGCGTGTTGATAGATTGATCGACGGAAAGAAAGAACGAAAGGACGAAAAAAAGGACGAAGAACAATGAACGAAGCTATATATCATGGAGTCTGACGTGGAATCATCTCGCACTCGCATCAGGAATCGGGGCCTTCGTGAATGCCCGTATAATCAGTCGCGATGACCGATGGTTGCCGTTACGCCGATGGTAATGAACCAGTAGCCTCTGGTCCGAACGAGAAGAGGATCGGAATGCCGACTTAATCGAACGGACAGATAAAGCTTAGTGCAGACGATGATTTAACCCAGCCACCAGCCTTACTTCCTATCAATCCCCAAAGGGAACCTTAATCGTCGCATGGGAGAATGATTTTGTCGTGCGCGTTAGACGATAACGATGATGACCATTTGACTTGTGCAATTTTTGCCATTTTCACTTGACATTCCCGAGGCGTGTTCGTTCCGCAATAACGGGATAACGCGATGTAGGAAGCTTCGGCTTGTCTCTCGTATTGCCTTATGTATGACTATGTTATACGAATACATTGTACATGACAAGTTTTTTTTTTTTCTTGTACTATTCTTTTTTGTCGTGTGAGAATTGTCGGCGAGAGATTGATCGCACCAGACTAGATTTAATAACCATCGGAAATCGACCGCAAAATGTATTCCGCTTAGGATGTTGGAGTTGAGTGTTTCAGGATATTGTCATTTGTAATTGTATAAATGTTCAGTGGAATGGAATAGAATTTTTCGCTTGGTTCTTAAGGTTACTTTTCAATTGTAGACGGAGAATTAATAAGTTCGAGGAGTTTATTTTAGGAGATAAATGGTTCAATCTCGGGGTAATGCAGAGAGTTCTGCTTTGATTGAAAGTGTTTTAATATCGATTAGAGACGCTGCTGCGAATCGATATTTAACAGTTATTTTCAACTTCGTAATCATACAATATTCAAGCGAAATAAATTATATGTTTCATGATCAAACTGTCGAGACTTAAGTTCACTCTCCAAACTTGAACATTCACTTGAACATTCACAAAAAAGAGAAATATCAACACAAAAAGTGAACAAAAATTGTTTCTTTCATTATTTTTATTTTTGCTTATAATTATTAACATTTTTTCTAGAAAAACAATATTTAATAAATGTTGATTGTTCATTATACTTATCCAATATTTGATCTAGTTAACTAACTTTTTATCTAACTTTTCATTAGTAATAAATGTAAAATCCAAGTATTTCATCTGAAATATTATTTTTAAATTATTCTTTACATTGCAAACTATTTATCAATACATAATTACAAATAATTATATATCAAGTCTGAAACAGCTTTGTACGTACATAATTAATATTATGTAATTTTAATAAATGCATTATGAATCATAATAACTCACATATTTTATATAAAATAATCGATTGATTCTTCATTATGCTCAAATGATTTATCCAATTTTTTGAAGAAAAATCTGTCAAGTATAATTTGCATTATTTGCATAATCAAAAAAGTGAAAAGAAGATATATATAATTTGATTATTTGAAAATGAAAATTTGAACAAAGTGTCGATGAAATGTTGTACCGTTTTGAAGCTTGTACATGAGTAGGAATTCGGAAAGGGTCTCTGTTTAGCAAAACGTGCGAGAACTTTGATGGGAATGTGGCGTAAAGGAAGCAGCAGTACGTCGCCCGAAGGCGTTCTTTCAGGATCGCAGCAGCAGCCCCTTTTAAAATTAACTAGATGTAAGCTTGAAGCTTCTTCAGCGCGCATAATCCTTAGCTCGAAGCTTGGAATCGCTCTTAAATTGGAACTCGACTCACTTCCGCTTCTCCTTCGGGATTACGTAACTTCAATCGCAGGAATCTTCGCTGCGCGAAATCAAAGCATTTAATCGTCTATAGAGAGAAGTCGTAGATTCGTTGCTGTTTATCACGTTCGCTTTGTAATTTAAACAACAAAATTTACCTTTGACAGCTGATAAAACATTGCAAATCTTTTCAAATTATTATCATTACTTTACATTACTTTCCCTTTATTTTGTTTTTCATACAATTCTATAATTTCAAATTGTATTTTATGTGAAGAAAAACTTTAATCGCTATCCACGTAACTTTGTCTGTAAGAATGTTGAAAAAGCCAAAGTACAAGAAATACAATATGAAAATTTTTCGTTACGAGCGAAGAGTTAATGGATAGCCAAGGGCGAGTGACTGTTTGAGGATCACGAAATCATAAAGCGTCATTAGTGGTCGAGGCGGTCAGAAGAGTCTGTCTTCCTTCCTTATTCTCCAACTTCTACGAATCATCCATTTGTAAAGGGGAAAAAAGGAATTTAAACGACCACAGAACGACCAGCCGTCTAGATCATAACCCACACACACACACTTAAATGTGTGTCTAGGATTCCAAGCGCAAATCTGCATTATAAAAAACTCAAATTCTTTTTAATCATTTTATTCATTTTGATCACGAATTATAATTCCAAGATAAATCCTCAAGCTCGCTTCTGTGAATTCATGCAACAAATAACGCTATTGATATTCAAAAAGTCACATATTTTTCCATTTTTTATTCGAAATAATGTTAGATACATCGGAACATTTTCTTCCTTTTCCATATTACTTTTCTTACTTTACAATCCGATTCTTGCAAATAAAATATCACGCTCTAACATGTACTATAACTTTAAGAAAATATTGCTTTTATCCATGGAAGGTTTTAAATATGTTAACAAAAATGATGCTTGTTATATTGTAATAACTTTTTTGTATTGTTTATCATTTATAAAATAACAAACAAGCGATTTGGCATTTGATTCGACAATAAATCATAATGTTTTTGGTGGAACCTGTCCTCGTGAGTTTGATTATATCTTTGAGTTTGGAAACCCCATGGTGTTGAAGCCACGTGAGCAAAGTGTGACATATTGAAAGGGACGTCGAAGATTCCCCCCCCCCCCCCATAGATCCATCCTAAAGCGTGTTTTGAATTTGTTTTTAATAAATACAGGTGCCAAATTCAAAATTAACGATCATTTCAGAAAACAAGCGAACACAAATTTAAACTTCATAAATCATGCGCATAAATAAATAAAACTTACTTTATATTATTTGTATCACTAGATATTTTTGCGCACGCTCTACCTAATTTTAGTACTTTGAATGAATAAAATTATTCAATATATATTTAAATAAATATGATGTGTTGTCAGTATCAGTCGACTATCAGTCGATAATGACAGGAAATTAAACCTCAATCAAGACTTAAAACTCAAATATTAAGTTTACCAAAATTGTTGAACCCTGCAAGAACTTGTAAAATGTATTGTTTAAACTTTATTTGATGTATTTAAATTATTTTTGAATTGAAAAATGTGGTTAAAAGTTTCTTTAGTTAATTTAGTCTTTGGCATGTTTTGAGCGATAGTTGACTAAATCTCGTGACACATTAAATATGATAATATTATAGATTTAAGTTTTTTATGTTATTTCTTTATGTCTCATATATTCAAAGAAAAAATGATAAGTTATTAATTTATATATGTCTGACTCTTTGAAATTGTTATAAAGTGTAAACTGTCAAAATTCTCAAATTATGCCCAAATTCAAGCAATCACAGAGACGGAATAAATTATGCCTGTTCTGAATTTACACTCACGGAAAGGATTATTTAAAACAAAAAATGAAATTTAGAGTTAAAACAATTAAACATTATTTATTTTCAATAAATATTTTGTTAAAAATAAAAAAAAATATTAATACATTTTTAGTTGATTCAACTAAACCTTTCTCTGTGTATGGCAAATCGTGTCATTCAGCTAACTTCATCTTCCCATCAACTGTTTCATTATCGACTATGGATGGGTTTTATTGAATTAAATATGTTAAAAATAATTATTCAAGAAAAGCTGCTAAATGCGACAGTGGGAAAAAAAGTTTAAGGTACACGATTTGAGTGAATCTTACACAACAAAAAGGTCTTATGCAACAGATTCAGAGCTCCGTTGCTGATCCTACGAAGGATCATTAATGCCTCTAAATTGATCACATAATAACGTTGTTTGCGTAAATATTATTTTATCGATTTGTTAAGAAAGGATGAAAAAAGCGACGAAAAATAAATAATATGATGTAAACAAACTTGTAAGAAAAAGGAATTCGTATAAATGTTAAATTTAATCTTCAACGTGTTTAGTGAGAACTTTTAATATCTCCTATACACGTTAAAGTGCAAAGTTTACGAAACACTTATCATATTTCGTTACATCATGTTGCTTAGTTAAAAGTATTTTTTGCAAAATCTTACAACTCATTTTACATTGTTTCACGTTGAAGATTATTACTCTTTTTTTCTTGTTAACTTTTGTATTGTTATAACAAGGTATTTAATGTGCAAACATTAAACGTCATTTGAGATTTAACGAATGATCAAGAATTTGTAATTATGATAATTTGCCGTGATACATCTAGAATGTGTCTGGCAAAAGAAAAGTAAGTAAATTGCACAATGCAGTTGCATTATAATTTAATATGAAGAATACAAAATTGATGCCAGAATGACAATTCTGACACGCCGTGTCAACGTAATACCTACCTACCACCCCTGTTTTATGTAGACGAATAATACCCCGAGATAACCCCTTTAGAGCTACTGGGAAATACAAATTCCCACAGAAATTCAGATGAATGGATGTTCTTTTCAGCGTGTTTTGTACAGTAACGAGTTTCAAGATATCATTAACGCTAATGCAATGTCGTTATATCAGTTTACATACTTCGTATGAAACATACATTTTTACTTGAAAAAAGATAAATCATTAATTTAAAAATAAATCAATTACCTTTAACACTTTTTTTACAAATCCCAGAAAAGTCACTCAAAAAAGTTACATTAACATCAATAGTACTGAAAGAAAAAGCAGTGCAGAAAATATTTGTCAATAAGCGTTGTTGGATGAATCGCATGTTGAGCGGCATACAAAACCGACGATGAATCCAGATTACGCATTCATTTCGTATCGTTCCCCTTTTCGGCAACGTCCATTGCCAATGTATTCGAATAGTAACGGTCACAAGAATCCGGTTTTTCTCATTTGATTTCGGGTAGTCTGGGTACACCTATTGGAATAAACCGACAATCAAAACGAGTATCTGGCGAATTGCACTTCAGACATATCAAAGTCTAAGTGTAGTTTTACTTGCACACGTGTGCAACACTAGAAAATTAACTATATATATATGGCACATTCCACATCAAGACTACCTAACAAACTCAAATACGTGAATATTCAAAAAAATTATTACATTATTATTATTATATTATATTTTAATTATTAAATTAAAATATGTTGAGAAAACGAAGAACTTTTAAAATAAATATAAGAATTTTTTGCATCTCCTTTTTCCTTATTTTCTTATTTTAAATAATATTAGTTTGATATTCTCAATCGATTTGCTTCAACATTATCTGAGATCATTTTCGCGAAATGTAGAATCGCTATTTAACTTTTGTTTCTGCGATTTATAATTTTGTGAAATATTCATGTTTCAAGAAGATGACTTTTTATTTTTGGTCGACTTGACATGCAATGCCCCATATATATTTATTTATAATAGACAAAATTGATCGTCTCTCATTGCACGTGATAAATCTTTGAATAAAACTATTAGCATAATGCTTTTTCGCATGGAAATGACGTGAGTTAGGGGAGAAAAATTGCAAATACCCTCTACTTGGGTGGGTTATCCAAACGCGTGGCCTACATTAAATAGCCTTTTTTCTCGCGTACATTCTTTCTCTTCGTTGCTGCAAAGGGGTTGTCGCAACTTGACTAAGCCAGCGTATTATTGCTAAGCGAGTTATATGCCGTTCATTCAATCCCATTTATTCCGCATCATTGCAAATCATGCCTTGTATATATCTATGTATCCACAAAATAGCCATTGCCAATTGATTAATGATGTGCGATAAAGCTTACAGTGAAAGTCAACGGCACCAACAAGCGTTGACGATGATGATGGCTACTCTTGCGCCGAGTACTCACTGCTAATGAGGGAGCACACAGGTGATTTGCCAATAGTTTCGTACGTTTTCGCGATAAATCTTAGTCATATTAGTATTGGATAGCCATAATCAGTGTTTGCTCGTGTCATTGGCTGACGAATTTCCAACTGCGCTTATAAATTAGGAATTCGCTGTTGCAGACAGATCTTTCCAACTTGACGACTGATATCGTTTTCACTGAGAAATAATGTCAGTTCAAGAGATTCAATACTTTACAATCAGATAATTATTTGTCATTTTTTGTATAACACGTTTGAAATATGTACAAGTAATATAAGTTATTTTTAATATTTATCAGAAAAAATTCTATAAATTATTCTTATTTTTCACATGAATTAAAATATATGCAAATTTTAAACAATTTTTTCTTATTTAGTATTGTTTTTTCAGTAGCTTATTTTGAAAATGTAAATACAAATAATATTCTAGAAATTAACTAATTCCTAAACATTAAAAGTTACTACAAATACAAATTATTTATGAAAGAATTACTTAACATTATATTGCTAATTTTGTATTACATTGTCAGAAAGAAGTTCGACAAATTCTGTGTAACATGCCAAAAAAAGTATATATACTGGATACGTGGGTGTATAATGTAAGGAACTTTACAAGAACAGTATAGTGAAAGTTAGGAGAAATCATGTACATCTGTGCATCTGAATATGTTATTGTACATATTGCTACTTTTCATGACAACTAGGAAGTAATATCTACTAAATAATAACGTCGGACATCTGCTTGATAAAAAACGATAAAATATTTATATAAATTAACGTACATAATAATGGAATAAATCGTACAAAATGCACAAAGTTTAACGATTTTTATAACTTTTCTGCAAAATCAAACAAACGATAATAAAATTAACTAATAAATAATAAGTACTGTAGTGGATTAAATTTGCTCATTTAGGGATGGTGCTACTTAAAAATAGCAAAAGTCAATAGTAAAAGTAGACATTTGTATAGAAAGGATTATTATCTTGACACTTATTCAAGATAGAAAATCAATGTTATCTTGATTAGTCTGTTTGAATTCGAAGCTAGATTAGCTATTCTTCTCAGCAAAGGAAATTCTTCTTCTTAATGAAAAGCAAAAATGACAAAAACTGTATCGAAGAAGTAGTTTCTTTTCGTTTCCTTCGACAGCCGCGCGAGAAAAATGATTATTTTACACGATGTCTTGATACAACGAGCCTTGATATTTTGACATATTAACAGCGTGTTTACAGCTATTTCGAAGAAATATAAAAGCAAATTTTGAAAATGGTCAGCACAGCGCCGAATGATTATTAACATTGGATAAAATGAAACGAGATCTGAAAGTTTAGCTTCGCTATTTGAGTTGCCGTCAAAGAAGACTCCTCGAATTTCATAGTCGCATCGGCGAATACGTTTCTTTTTGCTTTACATTTTTTTTTTCTTCATATATGCGTCGCACTTTTTTTTCTTTTTTTTTTCTCCCCTCGGAGATGGATGATATATGTGTGCATAAGCACGTAACACGTGTACTCGTCTGTACGAATGTTTGCCCCGTGATCCCTTTTGAAGTTCCAGAGAGACGTAGGAGATTGGATCCAAAGGTGAAAAGAAACCTGTAACGGTCGTAGGAGGATTCGTGGGAAAGCGCTTGGAGGATCTACAGAGTTTAGGACCCAAGCTTATTGTCCGATAGACCCTTCTTCCTTACACAGTTTTGCCCCTAGTCCTATTACTCATTCGAAAGTTTTTCGTCTCAGCGCCAGTTCAACGTTTCCGAGAAAACGCGAGTTCCTCCAAATGTAGAGCAACTTGGTGCTATTTGATTGCTTGTTTCGATGCTTACTTGGACCATCAAAATTATATACCTAATATTCTTTGAATCAAAACACATATAATTGAATGCCAATTTAACCTAATACTTTATAGATATGTAATATACACTTTCTTTCATTCAAACAACCTTGTAAACACAAATAACCAAATAAATCCCCAAAGCTGCATCTCAAGAATTGTTCAATTTTCATCGAAATTTTGAATTCCTTAAATGATCAATTATTTCCTAATATACACTAAAAAACCAGGACATGGATTCAAGTGACATTCACTTGAATCAAGTGATATATGATATTATATATACTTACATCCAAACATATACTGAATTTATTTTCCTATTACATAGAAACAACTAACTTGGTGGACTAAAATCAAGTCCATATACAACTTAATGTAAATTTATTATTAAGATATACAATTAAGTCTATAAATACCTATATTCACCTATTTATATACTTTAAATGAAAAATTTAAAGTATGCTAAATTATTTGTTTTTTTTTTTTTTTTTTTTTTTTTTTTTTTTTTTTTTTTTTTTTTTT